>PVJC01001160.1:48052-99912 GCA_004026665.1 Murina feae | reverse complement strand
TAAAAATAAATTAAAAAAAAAAAAACAAAAAAAAACAAAAAAAAACAAAAAAAAAAAAAGAAAATATAATTCTGTAAAATTTGTAAACATGAAATTATAGATGTTATACGTGTGTGTGTGTGTGTATGTGTATATATATATATGATTATACAATTCTGACTATTCTTTTATATAATTACTAGAGGCCCAATGCACAAAATTTTGTGCACTCAGGTGGGGGGGGGGGTCCCTTCAGCCTGGCCTGTGCCCTCTCATAGTCTGGGACCCCTCAGGGGATGTCCACCTGCTGGCTTAGGCCCACTCCCGGGCAATCAGGCCTAAGCTGGCAGTCAGACATCCCTCTGGCAGCCTGGGAGTCCTCGGGGGATGTCCACTTGCCAGCAGGGAGAAGGCCTAATCTGCAGTCGGACATCCTTAGTGCTTCTGAGGAGGCGGGAGAGGCTCCCACCACCACTGCTGTACTGGCAGCCGTCAGCCTGACTTGTCAATGAGCAGAGCTCCTGCATTGAGTGTCTGCCCCCTGGTGGTCAGTGTGTGTCATAGTGACCAGTCATTCCCAGTGGTTCTGCTGTTATGGTCAATTTGCATATTACCCTTTTATTATATAGGATAGATAAAAATACATTTATCCGTTTTTTACCTGGAAAGTAAATTCCTTTTCCAGTGACTTGCTTTCTCATTGAATTTAAAGCTGCCATTGCTTCTGCAGCCCTGCCTGGCCCAGCACATTGATTCAGTGAGTATTTATTACCTGCTCAGAACAGGGAGTATATGTAGCAGAGGCTCACCTAACTTCATCTTTATGGCAGGATCAGTTTCCTAATTGTTTAACTGATCAAGTTTGTATTTCTAGGTCATTGTTTCCTATAACTAAAGAGAAATCCATGAAATCTTATGTGATTGTAGCCCAAAATTTTGCTTCCGTGAATCAGCTGAAAGAAATATGCTAAAAGTAATTAAACAAATGTAAATAGCATATAATTTACCTATGCAAAAATTATCATAACTACTGTGCCACTACTCTGTTACCTTAATATTGACTCTGGAGGTCACACTCAACCATCTCCTGTCTTCATCTCAATCCAAGATCAAAACAGCAAATGTCTAGTAATTACATAATTGAACAGAAGAATAAAAGTATTATAGACATAGTTTGATTATAACTACATTTTTAAAATCTTCATTAAAAATGCATGAGGAAGAACTAAAGATTGAATGGAGATTCCGTTAATATAATAGCATTATAGTTTCCTTCTTTTTCCATCGTCTAGTTTTTGTTACTATGTTATTTTTTAAATAAAAAATGTTAAATTTCACAACATGGCATTTTATTCTGATTTAATTTCCAGGAAATAAACCCTATAAAGATTTCTCAAAGAAATTCAAGAATCTTGAAACTACACCTCTGTTCTGTATTATATGCAATGAATTCCAAAGTATAAAAAAATCATAAAATTTAGGCTACATATTTTATATCACCATAATATTTAAGTACAATTTAGAAGAGCATGATACTGACTATATGAATTTGATTTAGCTTCATACTTTCTTAGCTGAAGGAATCCCTTAAATATATGTATTTTCTGTTTTCCTTATACTTCCCTTTCCCTTTTTTATCTCCAGATAAGAATTAACAAGAAGTTTAGGACATGACATAAATCTAGGATTTATTAATCACATATTCCAATCTACCTGCAGAACAAATCTCTGAGATAGAAGTTTCCACACAGCATTTGTCTGGAATTATATTATTTTAAATTGTACCTTGACTTTCAAATTTGATACTAGATACAATTACCATGAACTAAATGAGAACATTACAAATGCAAATATTCTAACACAAAGACTTGTATAATTTTGTTTAGATTGTCAATGGTTGCTTCATCCAAATTTTCTTCATTGTCATCCATCGTATGCCATACTTCAGGGAAAGGAGATGCTATCAGATGCAAAATTGGAACACCTGGTAAGAAAGAACCAACTTGTAATTAAGTGCATATTTAAACTAGAAAGTGTAATCTGGCAAGCAGAAGTCTGAGTGGAAGTTCTGTCCCTTCCATATAAAGACAGTAGGTTAGTCATCATCCTCTGTGTACTCCCTTATGTCTTACCCTTGTACTCCAAAGTCATTCATTAGTTAAATGTTAGTTAATTCAGTAAGTAATTAGAAAGTACCTACTATATACCAGCCCCTAGTCTAGAAGTTAAGGTTTCATCAGGTAAAAGGCAAAGCCCTAGTCATATGGTGCTTACATTCCAGTAGAGAAAGAAGCAAATGAACAAATACAAAAAATAATTTTAGAAATTAATATGGCTTATAAAGAACAATAAAATAAAGTGAGGAAATAGAGAGTAAGAGGCAGACAGTGGAGGCAAGAAGAAGGTATTTAAAGTCAGGGAAGGCCTCTGTGAGAAGCTAACAAATAAATAGAGACATGCACCAAAGGAAAAGCAAGCTGTGCAAAAGTCTGGGGAGAAGTACTCTAGGCAGCAGTAGTAGTAAGTGCAAAGGCCCTGGGGTAGGAGTGAGCTTGGCCTGCTTGAGGAACAGCGAGGAGCCCAGTGTGGCTGGATTGAAGTAATACTGATTGAAAACAGAGGTAGGAGGTGATGTTACAGAGAGAGAACAGCGTCAGAAAATGGAGGCCCTTACAAGTCACGGTAAAGACTTTTGGTCTTATTCTGCATGATAGCAAAACACTAGAGCTTCAAAGCAGAAAAGGAACACAATTTTATTTACATTTTTAAAAGATAACTCTCATTCCTATGTAAAGAATAGGGAAGAAAGAGCAAACATTAGAGACCAATTGGGAGGCTCCTGCAAAAGTTCTTGGGTTTGCCCTAGCTGGTTTGCACAGAGCATCTGCCTGCGGACTGATGGGTACTGGGCTTGATTCCAGTCAAGGGCACATGCCTGGGGTTGCAGGCTCAATCCCCAGAAGGGAACATGCAGAAGACAGCTAATCAATGATTCTCTCTCACCAATGATGTTTCTCTCTTTCCCTCGCCCTTTCTCTCTGAAATCAATAAAAAATATTTTTTAAAAAAAATCCTGGGTTTGTTTAAACTCCCACCACTGACATCAAGGATACAGTTTCCTTATTAATTAGTAAATATCAGAGTTACACAAAGTGTAAGGATACAGTCTAACTCTATAAAAGTGAGGGCATGGTCAATGAAACACGAGCTTTCATAAATATCCTAGCTGCAGGCAAAAAACACAAAGGTGTCAAGGATTTCGAATGACTTTCATGAAAAAACTGAAGCCATAAGATGGTGGGTGGATGAGTTAATTACCCAATTCATTAAATCTAATGGTTCCGTATCCTTCTAGATGGTTGCAAAAGCACATAAAATACAACGAATACAACAGGTTAAAGATGCACATGTGCATACACACATACATATACACACACATTATTACCTCTTCTTAAAAATGGGAGATGGTCATCCTGAATCATGCCTCCAAAACCATGACTCTGGAAATACCGCCTCTCCAGAGAATGAGCCTTGAGTAAACATAATGCATGGAGCTCCTGTTCTGCAGAGGACAATTAGGCAGTAGGTGAGTATCTGTTTTTATCTGATCAACACACAGAATGCGTAAGGGGTGTGAAATCTTAGCACATGTGGCCATTGCTTTTAAAACATGCCGCTGTGAATATGTGTCAATAACCATCTGGGCCGTACATGGGTGTGTACATTTTGGAGGAGTTTGGGGGTGAGAAGGGTCACATGTGGCTGTAGCTTTACAGGTGAGAACCTTCTTAGAGATGAAACTCAGTAGAAGAATGGAGAGATGAAGAATGAGAAAAACAGAAAAAAAGAATGGGGAGAAAGCAACACAGATACTCAAAGATCTAAGATCCTGTATGAAGAATACCTTAAGAGAAGATGTGGGGCTTGGAAGGGTAATACTCAGACAGAATAAGGACGAAGTTTACTAAGTGGCCACTTTATGGAAAAGGGTTACCTGCTACTACCTGCATCAGTGATTCTCAAAGTGTGGTCTCCGACCAGGGGTGTCAGAATCCCCTGGCAACTTGTTAGAAATGTAAATTTTCTGGACCCACTTCAGACTCACAGAATCAGAAACTCCAGGGACGGAGCCCAGCAAGGTGGGTTGTAACAAGCCCCCCAGGTAATGCACACTCTAGTTTCAAAACCATTGGCCTGCATTCCATCACTCATCATCTTGTAACATAGAACCTATGTGTTATGTGACATGGTTACATGTAACATGAGTTCTATGTTACAAAATGATAAGAGATCACAAGAAAAGTATAAGACAATTAAATGAAACACATCAGGATAGCTGGGTGTATGTTTTTAATTGCTAAATTTTTATTTATCTTTTTTTAATTCTTTATTGTTCAGATGATAACAGATGTTCCTTTTTTTAACCCCCATAACTCCCCTTCACCTGTTTCCCCTCCACCCTGTGCCCTTACTCCCCCCCACTGTCTTCATCCATAGATGTAAGATTTTTGTCCAGTCTCTTCCCATACCCCTCATGTCCCCTTCCCCCTGAGAATTGTCAGTCCATTCCCTTTCTATGCCTTTACTTCTATTCTATTCACCAGTTTATTATGTTCATCAGATATTTCTATTGACTTGTTATATTCACTTGTTGATAGATATTTGTTGTCACTTGGTTGTTCATACTTTTAATTTTACCTTTTTCTTCTTCCTCCTCTTCTTAAAGAATGCCCTTCAGCATTTCAAATAATCCTGGTTTGGTAGTGATGTACTCCTTTACCTTTTTCTTGTCTGTGAAGCTCTTTATCTGACCATCAATTTTATATGATAGCCTTGCTGGATAGAGTAATCTTGGTTGTAGGTTCCTGCTATTCATCACTTTGAATATTTCTTGCCACTCCCTTCTGGCCTGCATGGTTTCTGTTGAGAAATCAGCTGACAGTCATATGGGTACTCTCTTGCAAGTAACTAACTGCTTTTCTCTTGCTGCTTTTAAGATTCCCTCTTTGTCTTTTGCCCTTGGCATTTTAATTATGATGTCTCTTGGTGTGGTCCTCCTTGGATTCCTTTTGTTTGGGATCCTCTGCACTTCCTGGACTTGTAAGTCTATTTCTTTCACCAGGTAGGGAAAGCTTGCTGTCATTATTTCTTCAAATAGGTTTCAATCTCTTGCTCTCTCTCTTCTTCTGGTACCCCTATAATTCTGATGTTGGTACACTTAAAGTTGTCCCAGATGCTCCTTGCACTATCTTCACACTTCTAGATTCTTTTTTCTTTTTTCTCTTCCAGTTGGGTGCTTTTTGCTTTTTCATGTTTGAAATCTTTGACTTGATTATTGTAAATTTCTAGTCTGCTGTTGGATCTCTGTATAATATTACTAAGTTTATCAGCAGATTCTAGAAAATTCTTGAAAAACCTTAAAACCGTAGTTCTGAACTCTATATCCAGTCGTTTGCTTTCCTCCATTTCTGTCATTTGTGACCGTTTGCACCAGGAACTTCTACTCTGTCTCAATTCACTCCATCTCTTGCCTTCTAGTTGTAAAGCTTCCCCTCCCTTGGTTCTGGAGGATGGCTGTTTATCTGTATAGTTGTATTTTTATAATGTAGTTGTGGAGGCTGCACATTTAGGTATATACCTCATGCCGCCATCTTGGTTCTCCTTCTGCTAAATTTTTAAAGTGTAAAAGTAGACCAAGTGGTAAGCATGCATATGTGATATTTTAGAAACATGGAAATATTTAGGAATATATGTAATATTTTAGGAATCACCACCAAACAATATTTGCAATCCATTAATTGACACTTACAATTCTTTCATCTTAGGATATAACTTTTCCTAGAGCAGTTAGATATGGTTCGAAGTACAGTAAGTACCATTAGGAGGGGGCAGCACAATGGATTAAAAATCATTAAGGTCCAAGTTAGTGCTATAAATTCATTCTGGTAGAGGAAATAAGAAAAGTACAGAAAATCCTTAAAAAATGGCCACACCCGATTTTTTGAGGCTACCATCAAGGTAAAGAAAACATGCTGAGAGGCCCAAGATGCTTATATTAATAATACCACAAAAGCAATTCTTTCAAACTAGAAATTGAAATTTGCCAAAGTATCTAAGGTTCAGGCAAAAGTTTCTCTTGTAATATTCTAAATCTGCATATTGGCAAATTCTGAACTCATGGCAAAAACGTGAGTTGAGATTGCAGTGCTTTTCCCACTGCTTATAATTAATTATAGACAGGTCAGGCCAGGTAAAGAAACAAAGGTATCTATGGCTCAAGAGAGAAGCTTTGGGGCTTAGAGAAGAAAAAGAATAATTTCTTTCCTTCATACTGCAAGCCTGGCTCAGGACTTCTGCTGAGCAGTACTCCCTCTGTGGGAGCACACTGACCACCAGGGAGAAGCTTCTGCATTGAGCATCTTCCCCCTAGTGGTGAGTGTACATCATAGCAACCGGTTGTTCCCCCATTCAGTTGATTTGCACATTAGCCTTTTATTATATACTAGAGGCGCTGTGCACAAAAATTTGTGCACTGGGGGGGGGGGCTTCCTCAGCCTGTCCTGTGCCTCTCGAAGTCTGGGATCCCTTGGAGGATGTCCACCTGCTGGCTTAGGCCCACTCCCCGGGCGATCAGGCCTAAGCTGACAGTCAGACATCCCTCTGGCAGCCCGGGAGCCCTCAGGAGATATCCACTTGCCAGTGGGGAGCATGGCTGAGCAGTGCTCCCCCTGTGGGAGCACACTGACCACCAGGGGGCAGCTTCTGCATTGAGCATCTTCCCCCTAGTGGTGAGTGCACATCATAGCAACCGGTTGTTCCCCCATTCAGTTGATTTGCACATTAGCCTTTTATTATATATGATGATATCAAAATGCAGTTTCATGCAGGAAAATAAAGTGGGCCTACTAAAAGAGATGAACAGGAACAATTAATTAATCCATAAAGCAAGGGAAATAGCCAGTAAAGGATAGCACATATTCAAATCACACACTTAAATCATAAATTTTTGAATTTTAAAATGTAGTGTTTGTCAGGAGGAAGAAACCTAGTTTTAATAACATTGATGCTTACCAATTGCTTGAAGTCTATCAAACCATCGGGCAGAGTTTGGGAAAAAATTGGGAAATGTTGGATTTGGAGCTCCAATTAAATCTAATAAGACCAATAAATCCTAAGGGAGAAAAAATATTGTTTACTCATTGTCACTAAAAACACGTTCCATACTCATCAATGTAAAAAAAAATAAATCAAAACTATAGGCATATTAACAATTGAGAATAATCTAGGGAGTATATAAACAAAAGATTTAATAGCATTGTAAGCTAATACTTTGGTGAATTTATTAATCTTGCTTTGCCATTAAATGGCAATATGTAGATTATTTGTGTCTGAAACCCCAAAAGGATATCACTGAAAATAAATTAGAAAGAGAACATTTGGATAAGTATTTCATAGATTTGAAAAGAATACATTTAGCTTGGTTTTCATATGGGAGTCCAAGCCTCTGATCTTCTATTCCATTCTAATTTGCCATTTTATTCTTTGTCTGTAATGACATAACCACCTATAAGAGGACACTTAGTAACTATTTATTCCCCACAGTAGCATATAAGAAATATTCCTTGACCAGGAGCTACAGGACCTGATGTCTCTGGCTGTCCATGTCCTTTTCTGTAAACCAGAAGCTCAAACTTGTTGGTTTTTAAAGGTCCCTTCTGATTATATGCTCTAAATCAAGCCAGTGTTCCATAACTTGTTTGAGCCACAAAACATCAGCAGGCTTAAGGACTCCTGAAGACCACACACACATACACACACACACACACACACACACTCCTCTCCCCCACCTAACCCTGGTTTAAGAACTGATTTATATAAGTGAGATCATGTGTGGGTAAAAATCTAGTGTAGATCCTACACATGGTAGATAAATACTTGCAGAGTCTACCATTCTAAAGATATAGTAACTATTAACTCATGAATAATGATTAAATATATTCATTGGGGGAAACAGGCTTGTTTGAAATCAGAATGTACTTACATTGTTAGATAAATTAATAAGAGTTTGTTTGCGTGGTGTGGGGGAGGAATGGTCTTAATCATATTATGGATTCGTATATTTGGAATGATCAATAACTGTTTTCCTACTGATCAGCCAGGTCTCGCCTCCTCCTCTGAATCCTTCTTAGCCATTTGGGTTCAAGTGACCAAATGAGGTGCTGACCATATTCCCCTGATCCATTATGAGCTGCCAATGGACCATAGGATGGAGAGAACGCCCACATGGCGTGTGTCAGAACCATAGAGGACATTTAACCTGGCCATGTGGACTCAGAGGGAGAAGGTAAGTGACAGGGCAAAGGACTGGGACAAGTGGAGTGGTTAGAAATAGGCTTTCAGTGCACAGATAGGGGGAAGGTCAGGGATGCACGAAGGCACAGGGAAGATAAGACTCAAGAGAGGCATGAGGTCGGTCCCAAGCTGGAGTTAGTGAGGACTCAAGACTGGGTGAAGATCAAATATAGGAAGAGAATTAGAATAGGGAAATAATTCACAGACAGGGTGAGGGGCAGGGGGGAGGAGCGGGGATGAAAACGGGGTCGTGTGTGGCATGAATTACTGGGTAGTAAGAGCAGGGTTTTAAGGCAGCATCAAAATGTCTCCACCTCCCACAGCAAATATACCACATCAAAATCAGCCCATCAAAATGTCATATACATAGTCAGAGTCATTATAACACTTTGAATCCACTGAGGAAATTCTTCACTCCCATCCTCATACCATGTCCCACTCTAACTCCGTTTCCCAAGACCCCTACCTCCTCAGGCCTCGGGGCTCAAAGGAGGGGTGCTCTCTCCACCTCTATGCAGTACCAGGGGCATGCAATCCCACTGGACCAAACTGAATGTGACGTCCCCTTAATCGGATGTTTTACAGCCTTTTAATTAAAGTGTCTTTACATTTTTTGAAAACTTAAATCAATAACATTCCATTTTAAAAACTTACTATGTAAATGTTCATATCATTTCAGTGAAACATTTTAATGAAGCTCAGCCATAACTGCCAACCCAGAATCATTCTTTTTAGCTCTGGGATTCCTCAAAAACCCAAACGCCTGCCAAGGAATGTTCTATTCTAAACACTCAGCTACAAGGATGCCGGAGCATTTTTAGGTCTTTAATTGGCTTTAGCTCTGGCTGCCTTTGAGGCAGCACCTGCAGCCACAGATCCAGGGATACTTCCCAGACTAACCATGCTGTGCAGCTGGTTGGTGTTCCTCGCTCCGGGTGGGTGTGGGGTCGACGCCATCTTCGCAGCTAAGTGCCGAGACCCATACAGAGAGTCTTGAGGAGACCAGTGAAGAAAAGCCTCTTCTCCATCAAAGAAAATCAGCTGGAGTGACAGATCCAGCTTGGAGTCTGAAACGTTCTGGCAAAAAAAACCAAAAACAGCGAAAGGGTAACTGGACAGCAGACAGCTGAGCCACAGCGAAAGGGACCATAACACAGTGAGTGACAATACGCCACCATGGACTTGGCGCCACTTCTTCCCTGAACATCATCATGCCCCCACGTAAACCTCTCCGTGTCCCACTCCCCATGAAAAGAGAGGTTATGCATTTTCTCTACCTCCTCAGAGAACTTGGAAAGGCCCTGCCACCTCCAGAGATCCCCAGAGATTGGCTGATGCTATTGAACCTGCAAGACAGCCTGACTTCTCCCTCTGCCTGATCCCATTGCTCTCCCCTCCCTGCCACAAGTGTGGAGTCAGGGCCACTCCCTAAGAAATGACCTAAATGCTAACCTCCAGGTCAGAGTGCGCATCCCAGGAAACCCAACCCGAACAACTGCAAATCTATTTGGCTACTCATCCATGATGTGCCTGCATGTGTGTGTGTGTGTGTGTGTGTGTGTGTGTCTAGGTTCGAGGACCTGCCCTAGAAATGCAACAAGGACACAAAGAGTAATCATTACAGCCTCTCTCCCTGAAAGAGCCTACACTTTAGTTGGGTTAGGAAAGATCAACCAAACACATGAACGTGGCAAAATGTGCCAAGGGTCACACATGTAAAGTAAAACTCATGTGGGAATGGATAAAATGAGGGGTTGAATCCTTGGGGTGTCAAGGAAGACTTCACACAAGAGATGGTTTTCAGAAGAACTTACAAGTGTGAGCAGAGTTCTGATGAATGTTTTACTTTCCACTGTCTGACGACTCTCACTTTCTAGATTCGTCCTCCACCTCCCAGAATCTGCAACCCAACTGCAATCCCTAACCTTGGAAGCATTTCTCTTTTCTGAGTCCTTCACCCGCATGATGTCCTCACTTCACTCCACATTCAGCTTAAACTCCAGAGCCAATCATTCTAATCACTCCCTTGAAAACACGCTCCCACTCCCTTGCCTCTCTCTGCCTTGGTCAAACTCACATGGCAAACACATGACCTCAAGTCCACTCTCTGCTTCCTTTGTGCCTGCACTCATGCAGCTGAACGTGGCAGGGGGAAATACACAACTGTTTGCACTCTCCACCTCACTAACGCCGTGCCGGAGGACGTGCTCCCAGCGGACCAAACTGATGCTGATGTTTTCTTAATCTGTTAGAGATATCCCTTCCCCTCTTATCTGAGGACATTAGAAACTGTGTCCTTTAAGACCTCTTCTGATCCTTGTGCTTGATTTCCTCCCAGTTCATTTTTCAATATGTATTATTTGTTGTGTTTTGCTTGCTTTCATGTCGGAGACATGAATGTCTGGTCATCCTTTGTGTCCATTCAGATAAAGAATAAGGCGCTTTGACAATGATTAGGTTGGCTTCCCTTCAGGGTGACCTGGTGCCCAGTCGGAGTTTTCACTGAGATGGTTGATTTGCTCCAGAGAAGGATTCTCCAGGTTCCCGTCTCTGGGTCCAAGCCGGCTGCTGGCTTCATGCTGGAAGTGGGGGAAAGGCTGCGGACCGCATTGTTCAATGTGGGACTTTCACCTAACCTCCTTGATTTCTATGAGGCACCTCACTACTGCCCTCCTTGACATCTGGTGTCTCCGTGCCCAGAACCTCCCTGGTTCAGTTTCTCTAGAAAAACATTCCGCCATCTCCCGCAAGAATACAGATGGGCTACCCACCTTTCTTCCAGGTGTGGGGTGGGAACCTACATATCTAAGCGCTCCTTAGATTTAACAACACTCTCCTTCCCAGCTCCCCCCACCCCCACTTTTGCCTTCCTCACTATCTGTGTAGCCTGACTTGTGAAGCTCTTCCAATCTTTCTTGGTGGCAATACGATAGATGCCTCATTACCAGTGTCAACATGGTGAATTATCTGCAGTCTTTCCCCACCCAAGGTTATCTCAATAATAAGGTGTGAAAAACCACCCTAAACTCAGTGGCTTAAAACAACACTCAGGTATCCTCCTGGGTCTGTAGGTCAGCTGGGGACAACTGATGGAGGCCGGTGTGGGCTGGATCAGAAGCCTTGCTTCACCAAAGTCATCAAGGTTGGCTTTGCTCCAAACATGTCTCTTATCCTCCTCCAGGGGCTGGCAGGCTAACCAGGGCACACCCTTTTCCTGGTGATGGCAAAAGCACAGAGGGAGCAATCCCAATTGCACAAGCACAGTTCTAGTCTCTGCTTGTGTCACATCTACAGGCATTCTATTGGCCAAGACAAGTCAAATAACCAAGTCCAGAGGTAAGGAATGACAAGGTACAACCTGCCATTGGGGCGGGGGGAGGGGGGGGGGAAGGAACACAGCAAAGTTATAAGGCAAAAGATGTGAATGTATAATTATAATCTTATTACTAGAGAACTAGAGAGGGGAGGGCTGCAAAGAGTTGGGACAATAATCCAGACCTCTCCCAGGTCACATTCCATCACCGCCTACCCAATCTGTGACAGCTGAAGAACTTAAAATAACTCTTTCCTACAGTTTAAATTAAAATCCAACTGGGAGAATACATCTGATATTCTCAATGCTTGTACCCCAAACTAGCCTTTTTAAAAACTGTCCACATCACTACCTCTATTAGTAAGGATAATTAAGAGAATGTACGTGTATTTTTTCATGGGGATCCCTACCCAACAACGCATTCAGCTCTTTCTACCAAAAGCAAGTATGAGGTACATGCAAAAGGTACAGGAGCTCCCCCAGAGAAAGAGGCACTACACAATCTGTGCCTTTACGTCACCTCCATTTCATTTCATGTCCTTACACTAGAATGCAAATATGAGAAATCAAACTGTTACATCAGCTTCAGAACTCCCTCACCCAATAGTGGGGGAAAGTGCTAGTTAAAAGCAGGTAGAGCACGGGAGAAAGACATCATAGAAAGTTCAGAAAACAAAACAAAACCAAAAAAAAAAAAAAAAAAGTGAAAAGGATACCGAGAGGTTATAAACAATTCTTGCTTTCTTCAAGTGCAGCATATCCAGCAAAAATAGAACTAAATATCTCTATTACTTCCATTACAAGATAAACATTTTACTTCTTTACCCCCATTGTACCCAAAGCTGGCCCCTTCATAAAGCTCTGAGAGGAGAAAGAGACATCCTTTGCCTGTGAACAAAGTTTTTTGTTTTTGCTTTGTTGTGTTTACTTGGTTCTGAGTGATAGCTGAACAAAATGTCTTCATCTAGTTTAGCACTTTTCCCCAATATACCCTTAAGAACACAGAGACTGAAATAACATCTGAGAGTCCCAGAAGTATTCTGAGCTGAGAACATAACAAAAGCTCTACTATGCTACATAAAACTGAGCTGAGATTGACAGATAATAACAATAATGCATTTCTGCTTCATGCTTTTCATCTTGATATGTCTGAATTACTCACTCTTGAGGGCCATCATCTCTCAGATCAGAAGGTTGGGATGTCCATAAACAAGAAGAAATAAACAGAGTTCTCAGACATATACCTGTACCGATCTTCCGCCTTCTTAATTTTTCACAAAGAAATGTTGCCCTTAATTTAATGTCTACTCAAAACTAAGAAATCAGGTGCCAATTAATGAATTCACTGTCATGTACGTTAGGTTTATTGCCCACGGTTGACATTTCAAATAATGTAATCTTACAATTAACATTCACTCAAACTCATACCATTTTGCAAACAATTGATACAAAATGTCCTGAAAGTCTGTATTTCTGAATGGCCTTCTCACTTCCCGCAAAGACTCTCGAATTCACTCTGCGTTACTGCTCATGTGTTTTATGCCAAGAATCTACGAGAGGGAAACAGATACCTTCAAGGAAAGGAGTTTCTTGTCTAAGGCACGAGCTAGTTCCAACATCATCGCACAGGGCACGGCTGAATCGGTGGCTCCCACAAATACCCTGTTGTCCCAGTGGAGGAAATACTTGGAGTCGTAGTGACAGGCAAGTACCAAGTGTCGTTTAGCCGTGGGATTGAGAGTGCTGACAATATTTGAGAAAGACCGATACCCATAAGGTGTCTCACTCAAGAAGGTGTCTACTTCCAAGACCCAGTCAGCTTGAAGTCTCTGAATTCTCTGAATGATATGCTGTTCAAAACAAAAAAATAACAAAATTTCAGATCAAGACAAGTTTCATTTGTTCAGTATGATTTAAATTAGGTACAGGCCTTTCAAGTTAACAATGCAGTACATGCTTATTGAATGAATAGCAAAGATATATAGAAGAAAAGGCTAATCTTCTCCCTCTCCCCCAATATTCTCCCTGCAAATTGTTAATAGAATTGTTAATAGTCTGATGTATATCTTCTCTTTTTTTTTTACACAAACATATATTAGCACAAACTTATAGACTGGTAGAGAGATGTGTTTTTATAGGAATAGAATCCTACTCTTCTCACTTAACAATCTAACATGAACATTTCTACATGTCAGGAAATAGAGATCCAGTGCAATATGTCTTGAAGTCCACTTTCAATTCCTCTAGGAGGCTAAGAAGACATGTTTGAGAAAACAGACATACCAGGGACCTACAGATCTCAACTTCCACTGTAAGCTCTTTGAGGCAAGCACAGTACATGATAGCTCTTTAGGTCCCCAGTGTATGGCAGGTGCCTCAAGTCCAACAGATATTTCACAATATAATGAACACCAAAAAAAGATACTGATGCTCACCCGCTCAGGATAATTAAAGGGAGTCCCACAACAAGGGGATGGGTAGGGATATTTGAGGTTCTGCCCACTCTAAGAATCAATAAGCAACTCTGAGCCACAGTGACTATTGAGTAGCTTTCCTTCTGCATTCAAGGATGGTCCAGACCCACTGCATATTCTGGTAAAAATAAACCTGTTTCTCCTGGTTATCTTAGACTTTCTGAGCAACACGGTAAATGACATGAAAAAATATTAGATACAAGAGAAACTCCACCTCAGACAATAGAAGGGCCTTCTTTAAGAATCTGTGGGTGAGTTCATCACTGTTCCATTTGCCCTTTCCTGCCTTTATTTTCCTTTTGCCTCATTTTTCTCACTGGGTTCCATTTATTTTACTTTGAAATATATACATCTTTGTAAGTTGCCTTAAAGGATATTTTTAAAGTCGAGTGACAGACTAACCATCCACATAACCAGCAATCTGTTCCACAATTAACATCAGTGGGGATGGACCTTAAGGTAATAAACAAATAACGTAATAACTGGGAAAGAAGGGGAGATTTTTTTTTTTTCTCCCAAGGAAACACAATTTTCTAGCCTTACCAAGTTTTGTTTGGCCTCTGGCCCTAACTAATGTGATATGACATGTGGGCAAGGATCTTGAAAAAACTGGGCAGGAAGCTTCCAGGAAGAGAATTGAACCGGGGGGGGGGGGGGGGGGTGGAGCACAGTGACTCTACAGCCAACCCTGCAAATACCAAATAAAAACAGAATTCTCCGGCTATCCACTTTCTGCTTTCTGTAGTGAGGTGGACTTTGGCCTAAATAGCACAAATGCACCTTGCCTTTTTCTATTATAGGTTGAGAAGTTGTCTTTTTATATACAAAAAAGAAAAGAAATGCTTATAACCTTGTTGAAATCATCATTTATATCTCATTTTGTTATTCTCCACAATTCTCAGTATTGGACTTTGTTCACAGTTGGCTATCAATAAATATGCCTAAACTGTAATTAATAAACTATTTTTTCCTTCTTTTAAAAATTTTTTAAATTTCTAAAATATATATATTTATTTATTTATTTATTTTAAAGAGGAAAGGAGAGAGAGAAAGAGACAGAAACATCAATGATGAGAATCATTGATCAGCTGCCTCCTGCATGTCCCACACTGAGGATCGAGCCTGTAACCTGGACATGTGTCCTGGTGGGAAATCGAGCCATGACTTCCTGGTTCATATATCGATGCTCAACCACTGACTCACACCAGCCAAGCTAAACATTTTTAATTATAAGTATTCTCAATGAGAATATATAAAATTATGTGATATAGAATATTAGTAATTTGAATAGAGAGAAAGCATTGTGCATCTAAGACAAGCTTTACACAGAATATGAAAATAAGTTATCTTCAGACTTGAGGGAAAAATTATTTTCCATAAAAGGGGTCATGTAAAAAATGTTTCAAAAGGCATGTACTCCAGAACATCTGGCAGCCAGATGTTGAGCTGCTCCATGAAATGTCTTCAGCACCAATAGCAGCCTATGTGCTTACAAAATGAATTGGGATTTAAAAAATATATATCTGTTAGCTTTGCTCAGTTGAAGTCTCACACACAAACTCATTTCTCAACTACTAACCCAGTTGCGATAATTCCTGATATTGATGTTGACACTAAAATCCCCAAAAGTATCAGCAAATGGCCTAGAAAGAATTCTGCCTGAAGTAATCTTTCTCTATTCAGTGTAAATATTTTTGTCTTAGCAACTAATTTCTTTCTAAACAGTCATATTGGCTGCATAACCTAATTACATCACCGATATATCTCGTTGTGGTGCTTTTGGCTTTCAGACTTGGTCTGCAAGTTCCCACTACAATTCTGTAGAGTAGGCTGCAAAAACTGCTGCTCTTCTCGCGAGAATGTCCGAGGCAGGGGGTGCTTGGCTGTGGGAGAGTCTAAATCTGCTGTGCTTCCCTAGAAGCAAATGCCTGGGCCCACCAGCCATGCTAAAATGCAATGTAGAATGTAGGCCATATTTTTATTATTATACGCCCATTTCTTTTAAATAGGGAAGAGACATGAACCCAAGGAGTATCATTGAAACGAGAAGATCCAGAGCTGGAGACATCTGTGAGCACACACCAGAGCCGGTTCTCCCCAGCATCCACTCTCCAGTGTTAGAAGGAAAAGTCAAGGTTAAACCCCTCCAGAATCTGGACTGAAATTAGCATATATATGCCTAATTTTTACCATGGGTCAGAGTCAGAAGCTTGAGAAGCACTGCCCTGGAGAAGCACTGCCCTGGAGAAAGCAGCTTGTCACTGATCTTGACTCTCCCACCAGGGCGAGTACCACTTCCCAAAGGGAAGCCTGCTAGGACAGTAACACTCTCGGCCCGGAACTGGCAAGCACAGGCTGTCTAAGGCTGTTACTGTTGGGTGTTTAGGGTCCAAGGAGTTGAGCACTTGCTACCCTGTCTGATGCCGTACGTACCCCACACAGATTTCACACATAAATTGATTTAGGTTAACATGTAATGCTTAACAAAACAGACATGTACTCCCAGTTGTTTTTCTTGGTTGCTGATTTTGGCGAACAATAAGATTAGGATGCAGATCTGAATGTCAGATAACTCCGAACATGGGATATATAACCTCTCCCGTGAAAGCAAGTCTTCAACAGCCTTTTAGGTTTGTGTGCTGCATTCTCACCTGGCGTGCAGCATAGCTTCCAGGGGATCCTGGATATCGCTCTATCAGCAATGGCCGTAAGTCATTCTGCCACATTTCAGAAATACTGGTGCCTTCTGCAACTTGTCGGAGAGCCGATGAATTCAGAATGGCTGGTTTGTGATCATTCTGAGGATAAAACAACATTATTTTTTTAAAACATATTTTATTGATTTTTTTACAGAGAGGAAGGGAGAGAGATAGAAACATCGATAAGAGAGAAACATCGACCAGCTGCCTTCTGCACACCCCCAACTGGGAATGTGCCCGCAACCAAGGTACATGCCCTTGACCTGAATCGAACCTGGGACCCTTGAGTCCGCAGGCCGACGCTCTATCCACTGAGCCAAACCCGTTAGGGCAAAACAACATTATTTAACCAACTATTATTTCCTAATATGTTTAAGATTTACCCTGAGACATCTGCGATGGAAAAATATTGGCTTTGAACCTCAGAATAAAGGGATAGCTCTTATGTTATACTAGGCACATGAAGCTAGTCAAATTAGAAAGTAGCCCCTACGATCTAGAAAGTTAAACTAATTCTTTTTAAAAATATATATATATTGATTGATTTCAGAGAGGAAAGGAGAGGGAGAGATAGAAACATTAACGATGAGAATCATTGATGGGTTGCCTCCTGCACGCCCCACAGTGGGGATTAAGCCCGCAACTCGGACATGTGCCCTAATCGGGAATCAAACTGTGACCTGGTTCATAGGTTGACGATCAACCACTGAGCCACGCCAGCTGGGCTAAACTAATTCTTTTGACAGCTTGTCTTAAAAACAAAATTAATATAATCCTTTGAACCTGAAAATGAATATTTAACACATTTCCTGTATAAGTTATAATGACTTTTGGTACAGTTGCTTTGTAAAACTAAGATTTTAAAATATCCATTATCTACCTCCTGTTCTTAAGTTTGTGTTTGTTTACTACTAATACACTTTAAAATATATTTCCTTAATAAATGTGTCACTGCAGCCTTTAAATTCCTTGGTGCTCCGCAATCAAAAGTACATCTACATTACCTCTCAAACGGCACTTTGAGAAGAAAACGAAAACTAAGTGACAAGACGCTGGAAATGGGAAAAGAAGAAATAAGAAAATGGAGGCAGGAAGTCAGAAGTCTTCGTGTGGTTAATGATTACTTAACCTGGCCAACGAGAGCTTGTCTGGTCTTCCCCGAGGGCTCACAAGCCCTAGGAAGGGTCACTCACGCCAGCTCACCATGCTCAGTCACCCTGGCATCCTTCCAGGCCCCAGAGCGGTGTAATGCTGTGCCCCATTGTGGATTGCATCTGCGGTGCCTTCTACCTTGAAGGCTTGTCCCTTCCTCTTCACCTGGCCAACTCCTGCTTATTTCAGGCGGTAGCTTAGAGGACTCTTCCTTGGGTTTCCACTTGTTTAATGCCTGATGTCATGTGAGGGCAACATTCTCTTTTTTTCTGCTCTCTTCCTAGCTCATATTGAGCACTCAATAAATTCTGGGTGAATTCATCAAATAAGGAAGTGACAGGTGACTGACTATCTTTCTAAAACGATCTTCACCGAGACTGGGTTTACATAATAATAAAGTAAAATGGGACTTTTGCCATCATAAATATTAAATCAGTTGAATGCACAAGCAATTATAAAGACAGAAGAGACAGGTGGCTACCTACTCTAAAGGGCCAGGAAATGCTGTAGTGCCATTATCGGTGAGCTCTGATAGTCCATGCTTGTGATGACTTACAGTTGGGTTGGCCCAGGGTAGTTACTGTTTCAAAAGCTGTTTGAGCCCTACCCAGTTTTGCTCAGTGGATAGAGCATCAGCCTGAGGACAGAAGGATCCCGGGTTCGATTCCAGTCAAGGGCATGTACCTTGATTACAGGCTCCTCCCCGGTCTGGGCCCTGGTCAGGGCTCGTACAGGAGGCAACCAATCAATGTATTTCACTATTTCTGTCTTTTCTTCTCCCACTCTCTCTAAAAATCAATGGAAAAATATCCTCAGGTGAGGATTTTTTTTTTTAATTTGTGTTGTATTGCTTAAAGTATTACAAAGAGCATTATATGTCTCCTTTTTTTCCCCCTTGACCTTTCCCTAGCTTCCCCTACCCCCCCCCCAGTGTCTTGTGTCCATTGGTAATGCTTATATGCATGCATACAAGTCCTTCAGTTGATCTCTTACCCCCGCCCCAACCCTTCCTGCCGTAGTTTGACAGTCTGTTCGATGCTGCTCTGCCTCTGTGTCTGTTTATGTTCATCAGTTTATAATGGTCTTTATTATCCATAGATGAGTGAGATCATGTGGTATTTTTCTTTCATATACTGGCTTATTCCACTTAGCATAATGCCCTCCAGTTCCATCCATGCTATTGCAAATGGTAAGAATTCCTTCTCTTTTTTTTTCATGTTATTTTTTTAATTTTGTTTTATTGCTTAAAGTATTACAAAGAGTGTTAAATAAGTCTCCATTTTTCCCCTTGACATTCCTCCCTCCCTCTCTCCCCCTCCCCCGTGTCTTGTGTCCATTGATTATGCTTATATGCAGGCATACAAGTCTTTCAGTTGATCTCTTAACTCCCCCTGAACCCTCCTGAGCCTTCCAACTGTAGTTTGACAGTCTGTTCAATGCTGTTTTCCCTCTGTATCTGTTTATGTTCATCAATTTATAATGGTCTTTATTATCCATAAATAAGTGAGATCATGTGGAAACAGCCTAAGTGCCCATCAGCAGATGAATGAATTAGAAAACTGTGGTACATCTACACAATGCAATACTATGCTGCTGTAAAAAAGAAGGAATTCTTACCATTTGCAACAGCATGGATGGAACTGGAGAGCATTATGCTAAGTGAAATAAACCAGTCAATGAAAGAAAAATACCACATGATCTCACTTATTTATGGATAATAAAGAAGCCCTTCTTTTTTATAACAGCATAGTATTCCATTGTGTAGATGTATCACAGTTTTCTAATCCATTCATCTGCTGATGGGCACTTGGGCTGTTTCCAAGTCTTAGCTATGGTGAATTGTGCTGCTATGACTCAGGTGAGGATTTTAAAAAATAAAAAATGAAAAGCTGTTTGGACAGTGACTCTTTGTCTAATGATTTACAATATGCCACCCCAGAGCCTACCTGGTCACTGTGGATGTGGCCATGTCCTCAGCAAAAGGAAATGAAGCTCATGTTTTAACAGGTGATTTACGGAGGCTTGAAAGAACGCTTAGGGGGTTTCAGAAAAAAGAGGAACAAAACAAATAACTCTCCAGCATCTCTAATGTAACAGATAATGTGGGTGAAACACAGTCCACAAGAATCATCCAAAAACTGCTTAATGGATTAATAAAGGGTAAGTTCCACAAACAGGCCGCAGATGCTCCTGAATACAGAGACTTGCATGAGTTGTTTCAGGCTCCTGAGCTCAACCATGTAATTACAGTAAAGAGCCCTTCCCGTGTCTGCCCCCCTCCCATGAAATCACAGTTTATAAAAGCTCCCCAGTCAGTGAAGGATAGACATGGGAGACAACCACACTCGGTGAATTACTTAAGCCTTTCTATTCATTAAAGCTCTGAGGGGAAAGCGTTTGACTTCTCCAACCTAAACGGCACTCATTCAATTTTTATGGAGACTTACTCTCTGAACTCAACAAAGAGAAAAATCTATATGCAGATGAGAGGAAGGAAAAGAGGAAAAACTTGGAGACAGAGCGTGGGCTGGGTGCGAGGAAAGTAAATGAGGCAGAAATAGTGTTGAGCCAATGTTAAGTGCAGAACCCAAATTATTCTAGGTGCGGTGCAGTTCAAAGACACATCGGCCATTTTCTGTTTGGTACAGGGCTTCTCGGAGGAATGAGTCCCTGTTCGGCCCCTGCCTCTTTTCACCCAGGCTGAAAGGACAATAAGTCTGCTTTCTGTGACAAAAATCTTTCAGCTCCAAAAGCGGTGAACCAGATATCCTGAGGCAACTCCTCTAGGCTAATCACGTGGTTCCAGGCCAAGGAGGGTTTAATTACATCGTTTGTAGAGCTGGCCCACCTTTCAGAGGGCTATGTCGTCCCAACTCGTTGCACCAAAAGGAGAGAGTTACAGAGGCTCGGCCAATTCAATGGCAGTTTCCATCCCATGTGAGGGTCTCCCAACAGCACTCGGGATAACACTGTGTCTACCTGCAAATTCAACCCAGGCAGCATTTCTGAACTCCTTCTGCGTGTGGGATGCCACTGACATTACAAATGCAGCCGTGGAAGAGTAGGGAACTGAATGAGGTAACAGTATGTCTCTTCTTTCAATGCAAGCAGGCACCTACTGGAAAGCAAAGCAGTGCAGGCTGTGAGCAGCACAGCCTGACTTACGAGCTGTGACTTATCGGTAAAATCGATGCATAGTACTTACCTCAGTAGAAGTTCAAAATGGGACAGTTGTCTTTTTCTGCTACCAACGCCCATCCTACCACTGAGTTCCCTGTCCCTGCCTTCAAGTCGCTGTTGCTGTTTCCGTAAGAATCAGTGGCTGTGAGATGGGTGGATGGATGACTTTTAGAATACATGTGGCTCCAGAAGCAGAGGAATGTGAAATGCTGGGGGGAACAGTAGCAACTCGCTAGAGCTGACCCTGAGGAAGGACTCCTAGGTGAGGCCAACTCTCCTGTATATGGTTTCTCTGTTCAAAGACTCTGTCCCTCTATCCCTGGTATAATTTCAACTTTATCGTTGAACTTCACCTTTGTTACAATAAAGAAAAATTCTATCATTAAAATACATTGGGTCCCAGCTTAACAATAGAGGAAGTTTGGAAACAATCTAAATATTCAGCAATAAAGGGATAGTTAAATTGTGGAATGATGATGATTTTGTAAATATCAAATGATGCTTTCAATAAATTATGAGCTCAAGGAAATACTCATACAATTAAGCAACACAGTAACATATAAAACTGTATATGCAACACAATCTCTAGTATGAAATAGTCATGTGTATTTATTTTTAAAAATAAACAATTCCTCAAAAAGTTAAAAACAGAACTTCCATTTGACCCAGTAATCCCACTTCTAGGACAATATCCCAAGAAACCAGAAACACCAATCAGAAAGGATATATGCATCCCTATGTTCATAGTAGCACAATTTACCATAGCTAAGATTTGGAAATAACCTAAGTGCCCATCAGCAAATGAGTGGATTAAAAAACTGTGGTACATCTACACAATAGAATACTACACTACTATAAAAAAAAGAAGGAACTTTTACCATTTGCAACAGCATGGATGGAACTGGAGAGCATTATGCTAAGCGAGATAAGCCAGTCAGAGAAAGATAACTATCACATGATCTCACTCATATGTGGGATATAATAATCAACATAATTTGATGAACAAGAATAAATCCAGAGACAAATGGCAGGTGGGGGGAGGGCGGTGGTTAGAAAGCAACCAAAGGACTTGTATGCATGCATATAAGCAAACCAATGGACACAGACACTGAGGTGGTGAGGGTTTGCCTGGGGTGGAAATGGCGGGGGCGGGGGGTCATTTGGGGAAAAAGGAGACATATGTAAAAATTTAGACAATAAATAAAAATAATAATAATAATAATAATAATAAATTAAACAAGTAACCTTAATTGAACATTTGCCATATGACAATCACTGTGCTAATAAATGCTTTATGTGAATAGCTCATTTGGTTCTCATAAAACTCATGAGACTGGTACAATTTTATCATCTCTATAAACATAAATACACATATTTATACACATATGTATGTCTATGTATATGGATGTGTATTATTTACAGGGTTGGGTAAAGGTAGGCTTGCAGTTGTGAGTACACAGAACAGATTTTATTATTGTATTGTTATTTATTAATTATTGTATTATTTTCCATATGAACCTACTTTCCATGTAAACCTACTTTCACCTCACCCTGTATGTATATGTTTATATTATAGATATAGAGAGAAATCAAATAAGAACACCAAAATGGTTAACAGCAATCATCTCTGAATGTGGGCTTATGGCTAATGAGAGTTTCCTTTTCTGTATTTTCCTAGTTTCCCCAAATCAGCACAAGTTAACTTTATAATTGGGAAACTTCAAGAAAAGCCATACTTTTTAATGTGTTGGAGCTAAAAACTTCCCTTTTAAAAACACAATATAACCCTCTTAACAGTCATCCATCACTCATTCACACCTAAGGGAGGATTGATTTAATTAGATTCCTTTTAACAGCTGGTTGACAAGGTTGTACTAACCCAGTGGTTCTCAACCTTGGCTACACATTAGAATCACCTGGAATCTTTTTAAAATCCTGATTTCTGGGCCTCCTCCTTTGGAACTCCTGTTTCTTTGTTACTAATGTTGTGGCCCCACCGCATAACAAAGAAACAGGATTTCCGGAGGAGGAGGCCCAGAAATCAGGATTTTAAAAAGATTACAGGCGATTCTAATGTGCAGCCAAGGTTGATAACCACTGGACTAAAGGAATAGGTTTGGAGATTGTGGAAGGCAAGATTCAGAAGAAGTAATTTTGGAATATGGATCAACCCCCAGAATAATGGCCTTTAAGCTCTCTAACAGAGAGTTTGGGGAAGGGAGAAATAAGGAGAGAAGAGAGGGTTCCAAAAACAAAATGACTGGTTTTGGAATTCCATTTAGGGTCCACCCTGACGCAGAGTGCGGTAAGCAAGCCCTTCCTCGGTCCCTCCAATCTTCTCACACGCCTTCACTAGCTGGACACTGTCCCTGAACCATCAGCCTGCCTCGTCTACTTTGGAGAAGAAAGTGGAAGAGGTGCAAGTGTGATCGAGTTACCTCATCTGTAATCTGGAGATAAATGTACCCTCTTCACAGGGGCACTGTGAGGTTCCTAATATTGCTGCTATGGAGAAATGGCTTGCAGGTTTCAAATAACCAAATTGTTATCTTCTGAACACAACCTTAAGCTAGGGTTGAACACTGTTCTTACACATGAGATGCCGCTGGAAGAGACACACCTTTATTTCACAGCTAAGAAAAAGGATTTCAAAATCAGGCTTTGCCACGCCTCACCTTCGGGCACACCTCACATGATTAAAATATACATGCCATAGAGAGCAGGAAGGCATGTGTTTTAGTGGTGACTAATTCTTTTCCCAGGCTGCACACTGTCCTGGCCGTCCGGAGGACCTCACGGAGGCCCATGGTAAAAAGGGGAAGGGGGCCTCTCAGGCATGGTCACAGCGGATTTTGTCATTTGTTCATGTGCTCGCACCACTTTCCCAGGGAGCATCCAGTTTCCCAAAACTACAGTGACTAGAAGCTTCTTGAAATAAACATAAAAGGGACTTGTGCTTTAAAAGACATCCCCCAAAAGTTAAGTTCTCATGGCTTTAAACAATTTAAGAATGCAGCACCTTCTGCCTTCTACAAATACAGCCTGCCTACCAAGGGTCCCTTCCGAGCAGCTCCTTCAAACAGTTCCCATCTCACTTGCTTCCAACCGTTTCGATGGATCATCAAGGCAGGTTTGGTGAAGCTCCCCATTCTGGTTCTTTGTGTCCAGTTTCTGACCAGGAAGGTCCTCACAGCGAAGCAAAGGGGAGGATTTGAGTCAGTACCTCAATGTGACACCTTCTGATGAAGTTGTTGTTCTTATAATGAAGTTATTCTTTTTTAAAAATATATACATATTTTATTGATTTTTTACAGAGAGGAAGGGAGAGGGATAGAGAGTTAGAAACATCGATCAGCTGCCTCCTGCACACTCCCTACTGGGGATGTGCCCACAACCAAGGTACACGCCCTTTCATTGACAGGAATCGAACCTGGGACCCTTCAGTCCGCAGGCCGGCGCTCAAGTCACTGAGCCAAACCGGTTAGGGCTGAAGTTATTCTTGAGTTGGCTTCCTGCATCCCCACCAGGTTCCCTGTGGTTGATGGTCTCCCGGTGTAGTGGGAGCGTGTGTGCCCCTGAATGGTGAGGCTCATTAAGAGAACTGACCCCGGCTGTTCCTACACCTATACAGGTGGCTGGGAGGAGCAGACGGGGGTGCCAGCAAGGGCCTGCGCATTCTCCCGTGTGCCCTGTATTTCAAAGGCGTGAGTAAATACAGGCACGTGAATCGTAAACATTTAAAAGATGTGTTCTACAGCACTGTCAGCATTGATATCCTTTTACTTCGCTGCTTTTCATTGGGTCTTGAAGGCCATACCATTTTACTCCAATACCGTTAGCATTAGCACAAGCCTCTAGCAATGTCATGATTTCAAAATTGTTACAGAAGAAAGGGAAATAACTGTGAGCCCACTTACTTCACACCAAGGGCACTTGCATTCTAAGTTCCCTGTATGAAATTTGCACCTCTGCCTACATACATTGCTCTGACCACTGCATTTTACTCTCTTTTAAGACAGAAAAACAAAACGTTTAAGTCAAGTGGGTATCCAGTTAAGGTCCTTGGTTCGGAGCTGCTCCGCTTGAAAAATCTTAAAAGGACGAACAATA
The DNA here is from genome assembly GCA_004026665.1 of Murina feae. Taxonomy (NCBI): domain Eukaryota; kingdom Metazoa; phylum Chordata; class Mammalia; order Chiroptera; family Vespertilionidae; genus Murina; species Murina feae. Next base: position 74,653 of record PVJC01001160.1, on the reverse strand, counting down.
ACACACGTCTGGCCAGAGGCTACGTGGACACATCAGCGTGTCCTGGGGTGCAGCGGTGGGAGAGCGTGGGCCTCGCGGGTCCCGAGTGGGCGGCGGCGCGGCTATGCGCTCCCACCTCTCTGCTGCGAAGAGCCACCGGCCAGACACACGTCCTGCGCCTGTCAGCAGCCGCGTCGGACCGGCCGAGGGGAGGCCGGGGACCGCATGCAGTTCCCGCGGCGTCCGGGGGCAAGGACGCAGAGGCCCTCTCCCCTGGGAGCCCGAAGCCGCCCCGCCCCGCCGCCCTCGCTGCCGAGGTGGGCTCGCCCGGCCCCGGATCCCCGCACCCGGCACGAGCCGCCTAGGTACAACCGCGCAACAGCAGCCCCTCACCTTCTCCTGGGTCCAGGCTGCGGCGCCCCGAATGACCCTCTGGGCTGCCGCGGGCAGGGAGGCCAGCAGCAGCAGGTGGAAGGCGGCCAGGACGCGCCGGTGCCCGCCGCCTGCCATCTCTCCGAGGCCGTCCGCGGTCACAGTGACGAGCCTGGGCGCGCGCGTCCTGCGCCTTTCCTCTCCTCCACCCGGGGGTGGCCTGCGCCCGCCCCTCTCCCATCTCCTCCCCGTCGCCTCCCCGCGGCGCTGCGCTGCCCGAAGCCGCAGCTCTCCTCTGGCCACCCCCACCGCCCCCCACCCCGACCTTAGCAACCCCCGGGCGGGGCAGTTCTGGAAGGCTGGAGCTTCCAAATCCCAGGGAGACGGCTGCGTCCTTGTCTTGGAGAGGACGAGAAGGAGAAGGGGGGGAGAGACGGGAGAGGCATGTTTATCACCTCCAGGGCCATACCTGGGAAGAGTAAGGGGAGCGAGGTTTCATCAGACCCCCGGTGTCATCCCACCGCTCTTTTTCCCACAGTTCCCTACCGGGCACTGTCCTGGGTGTTTTTCCACGTGTCCCTTCATTTAGTCTTCATAAACATCATCATCCCGATTTACAGACGTGCCAACTGAGACTCCCTGTCCTCCACACAAAGCCTGAACCCTGAGCCCATCAGATCTTTTCCTCTTTTGTTCTCACACTTAACCATGCCAAACTGGGTAAAGTCTGGTTAAAGGGATTACCTGACATAAGTAAGATCTAGAATATTCACAGTGGTTCTTCAGGCAAGTCTTCTTCCGCAATGCGGCCCCTCAAAAGGAAGACCTAAACACAACTGCATTTACTTTGTAGCATCAAAGATCGCTGATCAAGATAATCCTGGAAAAAATAAAACAGTATCTCTACTTTGTTTGTGGGTGTCTGGTCTAAGTTGTCAGGATAATGATTTCACCATCCTCTTTCCACAGTGGGATGAGGGCGTGGCCTCTCCTGAGCCATCTCCTAGAAACATATAGATCCCCAAAAATATCAGAACAGGACACGTTGAAACTTCTCTGTTTCCCCGAGAGCAAATGTCTAAAGGTAATGGAGCCAGCCTTCTGGCTGACTTGGACTATTTTCTAGGCTTGGCTGTTAGAATGATTTAAAAGAGAGGGCTGACCTGGGAAGACAACTGCTCTGCCCTCCTCTGGAGCCACAGGGGAAGACAGGATTTAAGTACCTACTTTCCTGATGTTTTGAATAACTAACCCTATTCATGTCCAAGAGTTTTGAGTGACAACTGAACCCTTCAGGCTTAAACAAAATTAAATAGTTTCTTTATTGCATTCATGGACAGTACAATATTCAGCACAAAACCACTATCATATGTCCCACTACATTTCCTGTCTAGTTGCTTAGACCAACCTTGAAATAGTGGGTTTACTGAGTGTCTAGGTAACTGACAACCAGCCTAATTGTTTTTCTTACCCTATTACCTTTTTATCTTTCTACAATATGGCTCCTATTTTTTAAAGACGGGAGGCGGAAATAGCAAAGCTATATGAAACAAAAGGTTAAAGATAATATCATGCTATGTATAAGTAATTAAAAATAAGAAATAAGGAAATGCTTGAGTTAAAATGTTAAGACATAACTTGATGATTGTCCATTCCTGAGGGTTCTCCAAGTTGTATTTAAGTCAATAAGATGCGGTTGCAGTTTGGATCTACAGGAAGCAGACTCTGAGACAGAGTTTAGCATTCAGGATGTGTATTAGGGAGTGCCCTTGGGACAAACCCCTGAGGGAGGAGGCCCGAGGGACACGATGGCGAGCTAATGTAGTGGGGAAGTGGGCCCCTCTCCACAGCCTCACCCAGCCCCCTAGGGAGTCCAGAAGCTGAAATCGCCTGTCAGAGTTGCCCCACAGTGAGTCAGAATTGCTGGAGCTTTATACCCCCACTTCAATGGGGTACTTCCTGCAAGCAGCTCTCTGCAGCCAAAGGACTTGACAGCTAGAGGCTGTCTGCCAAGAACACTAACAGCAGGAGCAGTCCTTCCCTGAAGGGGGATCTGAGCAGTGCATTCCACTAATGCATTTGTGTAATGTATCTTGCACACATCTAAAACATTTTGCATAAGAAGCTGATGTTAGTAAATTGTGTTTTACACATGTGGGCTTTCCTGACAACTTGCTGTAAATCTACAAACCCAACACAGCTCTCTATTTATGTACCCCTACCTTCTTTATTCATATCTTTTCTTGTGCCTTAGATATTAAATGTGTTGTTTTCCTTTCCTTCACTCATTCTTCTTTTCTCTCCCCACCCCACCCCCCTTACTCTGGAAACTGTCAGAAATTCTTGGTATCTATTGGGTGTGTTTTTTTAATCTGCTATTTTTTTCATCACTGCAATTTTCCCACTCTTTCCACTCATCCTATAGAAGATAACCCAGGACTATTACATTCAATTAAACAATTTGAGGCTGTTTTTCATCAAAAAAAAATGTTGATGCAATGATAGCCCTAGTCACAGGGTGGAGTCATTATCATCTCTATTATAGTATAGACTCTATCCTGTTTGTTTGAAGCACATTAAGAACCCAACTGCTAAAAAAGATCTTCCCCATGCAGTTGCCTGGGCAGGGTTTTCATACACTTGGTCCCACTTGTAAAGTGACACCAATGGGCTAAAGCATTCATAACCAGAAATTTCTGTTAAAACAAGTTCTCAAAATGTGACCCATGGGCCCCTGGGGATTCTCCAAGACTCATTTAGATGTCTTGAAGGTCAACTCAATTTTCATCATAATACCAAAACAAGATTTCCTTTTTCTCACTGTATTAAGTCTGCACTAATATTACAAAAGCAATGGCGGGTAAAACTCTGGCATCTTGGCACTTATCAAGACAGGACACAAAAAACTGTACTATTACAAAAAACAAAACTGTACTTGTAGTCATTGTATTCTTCACTGCCCTGCATGGCAAAGCAAAAGGGGAGGGGAGGGAGGAGAAGGCGGTGTGATAAAAGAAAAAGAGCTAGTCTCACTTAAGAATATCATTGATGAAACAATAAAAATTGTGGTTATTAAATTTCAATTTTTGAGTACGTGTCCTTTTAACAGCTTTTTTGAGATAGAATTAAACTTCATTAAACTGAACATATTTAAAGTATACAACCTGATGGGTTTTAACATGTTTACAACCATAAAACCGTCAGCACAATCAAGAGATTGAACATATCCATTTCTTACCCATGTGTTATTTAAATTGTGTTATTTGGTGTCCAAATAGTTAAGGATTGCCCTGGTATCTTTTTGTTATTGATTTCAAATTTAATTCTGTTAAGGTCAGAGAACGGACTTGGTATGAATGAATCCTTAGTTTTTTTTGAGAACTGTTTTATAGCCCAGAATATGACCCATCTTGGTAAATATTCCTTCTGTACATGAAAAAGATGTGTATTCTTCTGTTATTGGATAGAATGCTTTATAAATGTCGTTTAGATCTAGGTATTTGGTAATGTTCCCAAATCCACCATATAATAACTGATTTTCTATTTGTTCTATTTTCTACTTGTTCTATTGATTACTAAGAGAGTGGTGTTAAAATCTCTGACTATAATTGTGGATTTGCCTATTTCTTTTGGTTCTGTTAATTTTTATATAATGTATCTCTAAGCCTTCTTATTAAGTGCCTAAATGTTTAGGATTATAATTTCCTTTTGACAATTTTACCTCTTTAACATTACGAAGTAAACCTCTTTATACTTGGTAATAATAGTCTTTGCTCTGAAATCTTTTTTTTTCTATTCTTAATATAGCCATTCTAATTTATTTTTTATTAGCCTTAGAAAGGTACATTTTTTTTTTTGCATCCTTTTTACTTTTAAGCTGTTTTCTTATATACATACAAAGTAGGCTTTTTGCCTGGCCAGTGTAGCTCAGTAGTTCAGTGTAGACCTATTATCAAGGAGGTCAACATTTGATTTCAGGTCAGGGTACATGTCGGGTTGTGGGCTCCATCCCCACTGTGGGGTATGCAGGAAGCAGCCAATAGATGATCAATGATTCTCTTCCATCATTGATGTTTCTTTCTCCCTCTCCCTCTCCCTTACTCTCTGAAATCAATAAAAATATATTTTAAAAAATAAAAATAGGTATTGCTCAAATGTCTTGTCACTTTTTTTCTGATAAGAAATTGACTGTCATCCTAATCTTTGTTCCTTTGCATGCAATGTGCCCCAGTCTGTCTTAAGATTTTTCTCTTTATCACAGTTTTTAAGCAATTTTATGATGATATGATTTGGTGGGTTTTTTACATTCTTATGCTTGGGGTTCATAGTTTCTTGGATCAGTGGGTTTTAAGTTTTCATCAAATTTGGAAAACTTTGCCATTATCTCTTCAAATTTTTATTCCCCCTTCCTTGAGGGATTCCAGTTATATATAAACTAGAGGCCCTATGCACAACATTTGTGCACTGGGGGGGGGAGGGGGTTCCTCGGCCCAACCTGCACCCTCTTGCAGTCTGGGACTCCTTGGGGGATGTCCGACTGCCCGTGGGCCTAAGCTGGCAGGCAGACATCCCTCGAAGGGTTCTTAGCACTGCTACAGAGGTGGGAGAGGCTCCCACCACCATTGCTGCGCTCGCCAGCCATGAGCCCGGCTTCTGGCTGAGCAGTGCGCCCCCTGTGGGAGTGCACTGACCACCAGGAGAAAGCTCGTCGTTGAGCATCTGCCCCCTAGTGTTCAGTACATGTCATAGAGACCAGTCATTCTGTTCAGTCAATTTGCATATTAGCCTTTTATTATATAGGACTAGGGGTCCAGTGCATGGATTCATGTACCAGTGGGGTCCCTTGGCCTGGCCTGCTCCCTCTTGCAAACCAGGAGCCCTCAGGGGGTGTCAGAGGCCTAGTGCACAGATTCAGCCCAATCCCCACAGGCCAGGCCGAGGGACTCCACTAGTGCACGAATCCATGTTGTGGGCCTCCAATATGCATATAAAATCTTTGGTTAATCTCCTCCCACCCTCCCCCTCCCACCTTCCCTCTAAGATTCATCAGTCTGTTCCATGTTTCCATGCTTGTTCATTGAGCGTCTGCCTCCTGGTGGTCAGTGTGCATCATAGCTACGAGTTGAACAGTCAAATGGTCACTTAGGCTTTTATATATATTGATTAATTTCTTTGAAGTTTTCCTACAGGTCACCAGTGCTCTATTTTTTCCTACTTTTTCTTTGTCTACTTTATTTGTCTAGTTTATGTTTCTATGTCTTCAAGTTCACTAGTCATTTTGTTGGGAGTGTCTGATCTGTTGCTAACGAAAGTCATGTGTACTCTTTGTCCAATGTACTTTTTGTCCCAGCCATTGCTTTTTTGTCTTCTCTGGATGTTTGATTGGGATTTTCTTCATACCATCCATGTCTCTTCTTAATATGCTCAACCTTTTCTCTACCTTTGAATATATGGAATATAATTAGGACAATTGTTTTACTATTATCTAATTTATCATCTGTGCCATTTGTCTGTTTCTTTTTATTTTCATGTACGTACGTGTGTGTATATCTGTGTGTGTTTCTTTAATTTTTCTCCTGATTATGGGTTGTATGTTCCTACTTCTTTACATGCTTGGTAATTTTTTTTATTAAGATACCAGATGTTATGAATATCACTTTTTTTGGTGTTGGGCATACTTGTTATTCCCTTAAATGTTCCTGATCTTTGTTCTGAGACACAGTTGAGTGGGAAACAGTTTGATCCTGTGGAGGCTTCTAAATTTTGTTAGCTGGAACAGACCAGCCTGTAATCTGAGTGTAATTTGACCCCTGACGAAACAATACTCTGGGTATTCTACTTTTTGCCTCTTGTATTTTGAAATTTTTCCACTGTAGTGGAAACACAAAATATTCCTGACCCTGTCTGAGCTCTGGGGCTTGTTATGTCTGTTCCTTTCCAGCCGTTTATTCCTCCAACTTGTGTAGTTTCTTCATATGCATAGGCAGATCCATCCTCAGCTGAAGTCTTATGAAGATATCTTTACTGCTCTCTGATGTACTCCCTACATGAAGGTTGTCCTCTTTCCTCCCACATTCTGTCCTTCAAATTATGGCTACTTGAACTTCCCATATTCTCAAGTCTGTCATTTCATCTCACAGAGACCCCCTGGCTTTGTTTGGATTCCTGCTTCCACTGGATCCTGGAAATTCTCTCAATACAGCCAGATGGGGAAAGTGTCCAGCTCATGACTTTCACTTTCCTTCTTTCATTGCTCTCCTATAATGCCTGTTTTCCAATATTTGAATATTATTTTTTAAAGATGGGATGATAAATCCAGCCTGTTACTCCACCTTGACTGGAAGCAGCAGTTGAGAGCACCTCTTAATAGTCTTCATGACAAACTGGGAGGTACAAATAAATACTACTGCTACATACTGGACAAATGTCTCAACGAAAAGCATCTCAATTGTTTGAGATGCATGAAGAGCCATCTGCTTTTTTCACAAAATTCTATTCTGCTGGGAAGAATAACTGACTGGTAAGCTATTGTTATTCAGACTTGTGTACTTGGCAGATATTTGTTTGAAAATGAATAAAGTAATTCTATAACAATTAAGATTTTGCCCTAGCTTGTTTGCCTCAGTGGATAGAGCGTCGGCCCGTGGACTGAAGGGTCCCAGGTTCGATTCTGGTCAAGGGCACATGCCTGGGTTGAGGGCTCAATCCACAGAAGGGGGTGTGCAGAAGGCAGCCAATGAGTCTCTCTCATCATTGATGTTTCTCTCTCTCCCTCTCCCTCCCTCTCTGAAATCAATATATATTTTAAATTTAAAAAATGTTATTTTTAAAAAAAGAAAGAAAATGAATAAAGTATGCTTGTGCCTTCAGGGATAATAACTGGTAGTATTTATAACCAATGATAGAACTTGGATCTTTCAAATAAAAACGGGAATTTTAGAAAACTTGTATCTGGGATCCTCTAGCCTGCTGTTGGATCTCTGTATATTATTCTTTATTTCAGTCAGTGTATGCTTAATTTCTGATTGGTCCTTTTTCATATCTCACTATATTTCTCAGAGGTTTCTGGAAGATTCGTAACATTGTAACTGTGGTTTTGAACACTATATCCAATAGTTTTCTTTCCTCCATTTCTTTGTGACATGTTTGTCTCCGCATTTTGGCTGCTTCCCTGTGTTCATAGAGTGGCTTTGTGTGCTAGGTGTCCTATAGGGCCTACTGGCTCAGCCTCCCCAATTATCTGAGGTGGACCCTCCAGGTGCACCCTTTTGTGGGCTGTGTGCACCGTCTTGTAGTTAAGCCTTGATTGTTGTTGGTATCACTGGGAGGAATTGACCTCCAGGCCAATTGCTGTGGGGACCAGCTGTGCCTACAATGGGAGAACTGCTGTGCTGGAGACACCCTTATGGGGCAGGACTTGCTTCAGTGGGGCTTTGGTGCTCACTGAGTCTGCCCCTTGAGTGTGTCTCTTATGGATGTGAAGAGTTGTAATCTGGTGTGGTCTCACACTGGGTACATCGCCTCCTGGATTTTCAAGAAGGTGCAAAGTCATGTACTGCCTGATGCCACCCAGCATAAGCTACAGAGAGATCTGCAGATTCTTCCTCTCTGTTTGGGGTTTGGAAGTGCCCAAATGAGGCCCAGCTGTGAAGCAATGCAGGCTAATCCTTCTTCTGGAAGCTTTGAAGCTTTCTGACCCAGCTGTAGTTTATGTTTTAGGTTACAAAAAAAACAGGCCATTCATATGCAAAAGCTACTGCACAGTTTGGGTGGGGTTGTAAATTGGGTGGGGCAGGGTTTCAGGGAATCACCAGGGCAGCGCAAACAGCAATGGCTGCCAGTCAGCCCTGCACTGGAGAGGTCCTGGGTCTCTGAGTCCTAGGGTCCCTTGCAGGAACAAGGATTCCTGCGAGCACCTCTGAGAGAAAGCCACCCTCGTGTTCTGGCCCGATGCCAGACAGTACAGATTCTCCCCATATGAGTTTGAGTTCCCGGAGTCTCACCTGGAACTGGAGTTCAGAGCAAATAGGAGCTTGTATCTCTCTCCTGATTGGTAAAAACAACAGTGCACCCAGTTGCCAGCCCGTTTCCCCGCGCGCCTCCACACCTCCGCACCTCCTACCAGTCTCAATGCACTTTCTCTTTCCTGCTAGTTGTAGAGTTTCCACTCAGCCAGCCTTCCCGTGGTTCTGGATGGTATCTGTTTTATCTTTTAGTTGTAGTGTTGATGTGGTTGTGAGAGGCAGCAAGTACAGGTGTTTACCTATGCCTCCATCTTGGTTGTTCCTAACTAATGTAATTTTTAAAATACTATATAAAGAAATGTTCGACATTTGGAATACCTGCCATAATCAGCGAACCAACATTTCCCAAATGCTCTACACCCATTCATGGAGAAAAGATCCATTCAAAGTATGAGAGACCTATGCATTTTAATGTCATGGCATATAAGTTTTTATTTGTATGGTTTCAGATTCCACATTGCAGCAATTTTTTTATGACATTGCCACTTGTCATGCTTTAGTTTAATAACAAAGAAATCATCCATAACTATCTGAAGAGACTTTAAAATATTCTTTCTTTTTTCTGTAACATGTTAGTATGAGGCCAAATTGTCTTCATATACTTCAACCGAAATAACAGCAGATTGAATGCATAAAGAAATCCAATAGTTTTCTAATAACTCACACATTCATTTTTTTTTAAATATTCAAAAATGCCAATCCTCGCCCTAGCCTGTTTGGTTCAGTGGATAGAGCATTGCCCTGTGAGGGTCCCAGGTTCGGTTCTGGCCAAGGGTACATGCTTGGGTTTCTGGCTCCATCCCCAGTGCTGGAGGCAGACAATCAGCGATTCTCATCATTGATGTTTCTCTTTCTCTCTCTCTCTCTCTCTCATTCTCCCTTCCTCTCTGAAATCAATAAAGAAATATATTTTTTTAAAAATGCAAATCCTTTCACAAAATTTTGTTTTAGAAAATGTAGTGGTTTCATAAGAAAATGTTATTTAAAATATACTGATATACTGCTTTTGTTATTTTTAAATATATCCATAATCAAACATATATACAATATCTGGTTTCATTTTCAATACAATAAATATTAATAGACACAATGCACATAAACAAAAGCTATTTGTGGTTCTGAGAGACCAAAACATTTGAAAACTGCTGTGTTAAACTATGTTACCTAGGAGAGATAATAATGAAGCCAATGAATCATCTAGAAAGGTTTTTGTTTTTAAAAAATGGCTAGGTGCCACCCTGACAGGTTCTGATAAAATTAGTCTGGTGTGTGGGCTGGATATCAGGTTTCTTTAAAATTCCCCAGGTGATGCTAACAGGACTGAAAACCACTGCATTAATCACATACTCTGAGAAATACATTAGCAAAACCACATAACAGATTAATGATGACATTAATAATCACATTGTGTAGTAGCTATTTTGTCAGGCCCTGAGGGCAATGGTAAAACAAGATTGGTAAAGTGGGCCAACCCTAGCCTAATGATGGAGCAGGCAATTTAGATTAAAACCTCCCAACTTTCTCCCTGCTTTTCGCCTCTACAGAAACACCTTGCCTTTTTCGTTTCTTCATTAGCCCTCACCTAAAGATATTTTTTCCATTGCTTTTCAAAGACAGTGAAAGGTTCAAAGATAGTGAAGAGAAGTAGGGAGGGAAGGAGAGAGAGAGAGAGAGAGAGAGAGAGAGAGAGAGAGGGAGAGAGAGAGAGAAGGAGGGAGGGAGGGAGGGAGAGAAGCATGAATGTAAGAGAGACAAATCAACTGGCTGCCTCCCACGTATGCCCCTTATGCCCCAACAAGAAGCAGGGAGCAAACCCACAACCCGAGCACATGCCCTAAACCTGGAATAGAACTTGTGACCCTTTGGTGCTCAGGCCGATGCTCTAACCATCAGGCAACACTACCCTTTGTGCCTTTAATAGCCATGGAGAATATAAAGGGGCCCCCTGCCCAAATCCAACACCACTACTTTCAATAATGGAATGAAAGTGTTTGCCAAAAAACAAAAAAAAGTTTGCTTCTGCAATACAGAGTCAGACTTTTGCTGTTCCCTAGAAATCTCAGGAATCCAGATTTCCTCTAAATCTTCCCAACGCCTTTCACCACAGATCAGAGGTCAAGGTGGCAATAAAACTTAGGGGGAAAAAACTCTTTCCCCTGGTTTTCTGGCACTCTCCCTCCCCAGCCCTCTAAGATAGCAGTTCAGGCTCCTTTTTTGAAAGCAGAGAACAGGCTTCATAAACCCGGATTCCTTTTCCCAACACTAATCCTGCCCCCAAGCAAAATTCCTTTCATTCTTTTCCTGTGTCCTGGTTTTTTAAAATTGATTTTTCTCCGTGGGCTCTGAAAAAGGCAAGGCTTCAAAATCCAAAAAAAAAATGAGTTTTACTTCACTCAAAGAGAGGAGACTAGAGAGACTCAAAAAAGGAGAACCAAAGAGAAACTCCATCTCCTTACAACGCACTGAAGAGACAGCTCTGATCTATACAATACCAAAACTGGCCGCATGTGACATCTCAGGCCATTGTTAGGAAGCGTAGATACACAGACAGCGAATGTAGCTACACATTTTAACTTGTTATTTAAAAAATTGTCTATAATAAACTTATTTGGCATCTTACAGGATCAAGTAGGTGAGAAGGCACCCATTTCTGGGCTATGTTTAATGACAGGGTGTGGAAGACAAGATGCTGTGAGCTCAGGAACCTGTTTCCCTTCGAAGTTACGGGCTGCATTTTTATGGTGTAAGCTAAAATATGATCAGGGGTGTCAGGTGTGTCAATGGTAAGTTTTTAAAGAACCTCTAACTCTTATAAATGAGGATGATGAGAGATATGATTATCCTCATTATTAATGAGAAAATTAAGGCACAGGGAATTTAAGTAACCTGCTCAGGGGCACGCAAAGCCAGTTCGACTGCAGCCAGTGCCCTTGTACTCTAACCTACAGGTTTTTCCAGTTTCAAAGAACATTTCAGTAGTCAGTAAAATCCAGTGTTTACTATGCTCAGGTGAACTTTTGCGGAATGTAAAACCAGACACCTATGAAATTATTTTATTTCCAGGTTATAAGCAGAATACTCATTCCGTGTTGCTTTCTCTCCTTTCATCAGATATCTAATACCATATTTATTAGAAGGGGAAAAGGTACATTTTTCTGAAAGAGTCAATACTAAACTGTAAGTTAATATGATTTAAAGTTACGGCTGAGACACTTTGTCGTCTTTTGTTTTGAGGATCACTTATGGATTTTCCAAGGTATTCTATTCTATCTACGTTTTAATGATATAAAATTGTGAGCTTTTTCTACTGATCAGGCTACACAGACTGTGATCAGATTTAACTATAAAATACTCTTTTTCTCAATTTTGTCATCTTGATACAGTATTGATTGTGATGCTTAATTAGGCCCTTTCTGACTTTTCATGAAAGAATAATTGTTCCAAGAGTAATTTTCAAGTCATACCAAAAAAATAAAACTTGTTTTTAAGATTCAGGTTAGGCAGAGCAGCCTCAAATAAAAGAGGAAGAAGAACTCTAAAATCTCTTTCCACATGATTCAAAAATAGAATGTTAAAAAAGCAAATAAAAATGACACGAATTCACAGAAAACAGCAACTGTCATTTAAAAAACAATTTGACTAAGCCACACATAGCTATTAATAATAGAAAGTTGCAACACAATACCATAACCCAAATTCTGCCTTAAACCACATATGTTCATATATATATATATATATATATATATATATATATATATATATACATATCTTTATTTTTGGTTAAAATTAGAATGAATTTGTGCTGTTTGTTTTTTTTTTAAATATCTGAAAACATTAGCATAGTTTTTCAAGCGTTTTAGGACTTCTAAAACAGTACAGCCTGTGGTCATAAAAAATCCTTTCTGCCCAATAGTTTGTATATACACCATTATCCAGACTATAATAAATTAAATGCACTAATCCACCTTTAATTTTAATGTTTGAAAAAAACATTTCAACAGAGCTGAGCATTAGCACCAGGCCAAGAGTGTATCTAAAGTTCCCTTAAAAAGAAGTTAAATTACTCAGCATACAATTTTAATAAGACTAATCCCCTTCTGTCACTGGCCAAACCATGATCTTTTGTGGTTTTTACTCAGTAAATCACATACCTATTATGGAGAACACTAAAGTTTGAATTTAGCGACCTGTAAGAAAGCAAAAGATATTAATTTACTTTCATGATGTATCTGTTTAGTTCTCAAAAAAAAAAAATCCTTCTCACAGTTTAAGATTGAATATATAATTCAAATGAAGAAGAAATAAAATTGTAGTTTTAGAAAAGTGGGCTGGGAGTAAATTTCATAAACAAATGAAGTGCCTATAGTTAAACTGTATTATCTTTCTTTCTTTCTTTGTAAGATATATTTTTATTGCTTTCAGAGAGGAAGGGAGAGGGGAGAGAGATGTGCCTGGCATGTGCCCAGCCCGGGAATCGAACCGTGACCTTCTGGTTCATAGTCAATGCTCAACCACTGAGCCATGCTGACGGGCTAACCTGTGCATCTTCATTCCACACATCAGGTAGAGCGGTCCCCTTCTTTAAATGCTACTCTTAGAGAAAATGAACACCAACCAGAAAACAAGTTAACGGCTGATGACACTCAGGACCATACAGGATACAGTATCAGTCATTACTCAGGACTCTTAGAGACTGAAACTATGAGAAACATGGCATAGTGGTTAGGTAACAGCCCCACTATGCACATCTCTGTGTGCTAGTATTTCATATGTTTGTCAAATTGTGCAGCTAGTTACATAATGATGATTTTACAGGGCCCACACACAGATCTTTTGCATATACTTTAATTTGTAAAAGACTTTGAAGGTATAATCTTTTCAAGAGTAGGGAACTGGCATATACTACTTTTTAAATAAAATATTGAATGTCTGAAAACAGAGGAGTGCCTGACAGATATATAAAGAATATCTGGCTCATCACAGTATGTGACAGTACAGCCTAACCAATAATAACAGGTACACAGTGATCTTCCACGACCCCTGCTACCTTCTTTCGTTATTGTCCTCTTGTCCCTTGCTTTCACTTTAATGTTGCTAACACTATTAGTTCTCACATGCTAGTTCCATACTAATGCCTGTTCAGGACTATGTTTTTCAGTCAAAATGAGAAAATTAAGGAAAAAATTTGTTTTATTAATAAAATAATTGTATTTAATAAAAAAGCTAATGTTCATTCTTATATTTTTCCTTCACATTTGATGTTACATTTAAAAAATTATATAATAATTTCTAAATTAACTTAATAAATCTTGAGTTGGTCTTTTTATTGTCTTGCTCAACTGCTGTTCAATTATGGTAAAATACACATAACGTATTAGTAAATACACATATCATCTTAACCATTTTAAGTGTACAGTTCAGTGGCATTTAATATATTCACACTGTTGCACAACCATCACCAGCATCCATGTCAAGAACTCTTTACCCATTAAATAATGACTCTCCATTCCCTCCTTCCAGCCTTTGGCAACTGCCATTCTACATTCTGTCTCTCCATATTGGACTACTGTCCCAAATTTCTAGGGACTTCGCTCTGCTCAGTGAGCCCCTATCTTAACAACTTCAGGCCTCGATCAACTACACAATCGAGTTTTTTTCTCCCCACGAGAGCAGTTGGTTGGTATAATCTGCCAACTCGGACCCCTTGAGACAGACCAACTGTAACCAGGCCCGGTGTTTAACACCAAGGCTCCAGAAGGTCCTGGGTGTGCCTCGAAGGTGGACGACTTATGCTCTAAAGTGGGCTGCGAAGCCTTCCAGCGAGATGCAGGGGCTGACCTTGCGTTGAACTATTCCCTAGCCCTTTAGGTGAACAATTTATGTCTTAAAGTGGGCAGAACATGCGTCCTTCACAAAAAGAAACCAATTCCAGCTTATTCTAACATTTCCAATTAGAATGTTGGTCCCGCTGTGCTTCGGAAAAATTTAGTTTTGATTTCAAGCCAATTAGTAAGAAAAATTTAACTGCAAACTATGCCAATCCTTCTTTGAAAGGCAAAAACTGCCACTACACCAATGCCGACTACGCTAATTGTCCCAAATTTCTAGGGACGTATGGCAGGTGACTGCACTCTTTCACTTAAGGTATATTACCAGTTCTGAACAAGTGACAGTGCTTATAATAGTTCTTATTGAGCACAGATCATTACTATTCTTAGCTGAGCCTCAAAGTAAATAACATAGACAGACAAATAGTTGCAAGTGAATCACACACGGTTTATTTACCAAGTCCTGATGGATTTCAGTCCCTGGGAAGTCCACCCGGAGATGCTCACTGAGACACACCCCACACAAGACATCTGGAGAGTAAGCGGCCGCGGAGGCTGGCTTCCTGGAGGTACGAAGGCAGAGCAGAGTAGGTAGGCAGTTGGAGACGAGTCTGCGGAGGGCAGACAGGCATCTAACTTCTGTGCTTAAACTCTTTTTTTTATATCCAAAGGTGGGTGTGGTGGTGGTCTATCAGCAGATCTCAGGCGCAGGATCTGGTCCTTACCAGTAAGGTTAGGAGTTCTCAGATAGGTAAACAAGTTACATCTTTAGGTAAGGATCTTATCAGGTACACACAGATTCTAACATGGAGTCTAAGGGTTACACACAGTTCAAAATGGAGTTTTACTTATGCTAACTTAACAATTACTGTAACAACTATCAAGATACCTCATGTAAATGAAATCATACAGTATTTGTCTTTTTGTGACTAGCTTATTTCATTTACCATGATATCCTCAAGATTCATGTTGTAGCATGTGTGAGAACTTCCTTCCTTTTTTGAACTGAATAATATTCCATTGTATATATACACTACATTTTGCTTATTTACTCGTCTAATGGACACTTGTGTGGCTTATGCTGCTATGAACATGGGTGCACAAGTATCTTTTCAAGACCTTGCTTTCAATTCATTTGGATATATACCCAAAAGGATAACTGATGAATCATATGATAATCCTATTTTTAATTTTTGAAGAACAGCTATACTGTTTTTCCACAGCAGCTGCACCATTTAACATTCCAATCAACAGTGCATAAGGATTCTAACTTTCCCGAATCCCTGCCAACACCTGATGGGTAGGAGGGCGAGAGAGCCATGCGCCTGGCATGTGCACTGTAGTTTTTATTTGCATTTCCCTAATGATTACGGATTCTGAGCTCTTATTTTAATGTTCTTAATGAGCAAAGCAAGAAGTTGACAACTTAGTCTCCAGTTTTTTATAAATGTATTCGTCATTGAAATCTGAAAATCTGAGAACTACCAGTGTATTCTCTGTATCTTCCTCTCACCTTCATTTCAGTTTGCCTTTGGCCCTCTGTCTTGTCCTGACACCTCTTTCACCAGAGTCAACAAATCATTAACTTATTATTGTCGAATAGAATGGACCTTCTTTAGTACTTACATGATCAGTGAAAAGCACAGAGGCTCTGGAGTCAAAACATAGAATCCTGCATCCTTCAGCATAACACAACACCAAGGAAAGCAATTCCTGCCCCTGGTCTTCCCGCAGGGTAATGTCATCCTTTTCCATAGTTTCATTCTCCACCCTCTGCAACGCCTCCCAAATTTCTAGTATTCAACCATGTCAGTTGGAGGACTAAGACTGGGAAAGGCACTTTGCAAGGGATGTGCGGATGGATGAATTAGATACGACCCCTGCTCTCAAGGAGCTTACAGCTTCGTAAGAGAGAAAGAGTAGAGGAAAGACGTGTCACCGGTGCTGCGGAAGAAAGGAATGGTTATTCCCATCAGGCCTGGAGTAGACAGGAAAGGCATCCCGGAAGACTACCTGAACAGAATGAGTCTTTGAAATGTTTCTCAGGTGGAAAAGGGGGAGATGGGTGTGGCATGAACAAAAGCACACTGGGGAACTGCCAGCAGTCCATTACCGCTTGAGGTCCTAGATATAAGAATGGGGGTTAGCTGTAGGTAGAGCACAGGAGGTTTATCTCGGTGCAGTGGCTGATGCAATGCTGTGAGCTCACTCCAGCAGTTCAGATCTTTCTGGCAAACCAGGAAGATGGCAACGCCCGCCTGAGCCCCTCCTACAGCCACGTACACCGTACCCCAACCTTTACGCTTATTGGCTCCTTAAGAAGATGTTCCATGATTGGCCACCTCTGCTATAAATACCTGTACTTCCTCAATAAAATTAGACCTGCGTCACAGAACCTGGTCTCCGGAGTGGTGCATGCAAGCGTCCTAGCGCTAGGGGCTCCGTCGTCCTCACCCCTGGGAGACTCCCTGCTTCAGTTAGCAATATGAGAAAGCAAAAAGGGGCCCATTGAAGGGGGCATGCTGGGCACTAAAGTTAGCACAAGAAAGACACTGGTTAGCAGCTGAAGGGTTTGAGGTTCAGGGAATCATAGGATCGATTCCAAATTTTAGAACTATTGTTCTGGTGGCAGAGTGGAGAGTGGGTTAAAGAAGAGAAGATTCGAGGCAGGGAAATCTCTTAGATCATTTCAGTAGGTCAGGTGAGAGTTAATAAAAGGCCTGAACCAAGATGGTAATAGTGGAAAAGAAGAAAGGGCATACAATAATCAAGGAAGCACGACCGTATGAAATTGGTGGGGTTTAGCCACCGATAGGATTTGGAGAAAATAGAAAAGGAATTTAGGCTAAGAAGTTTCTGTCTTGGATGACTAAACAGACAGAGGTACTATGCACTGAGACTGGAAACACGTAGAGGAAGAAGAAAAGATGAGTTCAGTTAAGGACATGTTGAATTTGTGATCTTTCTGTGGACATTCAGGTGGTTACGGAAAGAGATCAAAGGATGCTTTTCCATTGATTTTTTTTTTTTTTTTTTAAGAGAGATGGGCAGGAGGTGGGGGCTAGAGGTACAGATTTGTCGGATGGAAGTTGCAGCCAGATGGAGCAGATGCAGCAGATGCCCTGCCGGGATCCCCTCCACACTCGCCATTCAGGTGCCAGCTTCTCACTGCAAACACTGTTGGGAGCCCACTGGGTGGGCTGGCCAGCTCAGGGGGTAATGAGGAGTGACTGCTCCAGGGCCTGGGACTTCCTTTGGGGTAATGAAAATATTCTCAAGTTAGATGGTGTGATATTGCGTAATTCTATAAATGTACTAACACCCGGTAAATTGCACATGTTTAAAGAGTGGATTTTATGGTTTATAAATTACCTCTCAATTCTTTTAAAATTGTGAAGAAGAAAAACCCAAATGGTTCAGCCTATCTGAACTGCTTAGTTCACAAATGTGCCCATGTTTTCACACCTCTGTGCCTTTGCCCCACTGTTGCTTCCAATTAGAATTTTCTCCCCGCCCCTCCCCATTCCTCTCCCTGTATTTCCAAATCCTACTCTTTCTTCAAAACCTAGCTAAATTCTCTTTTCCCATGCACTTACCCTTCCCCAGGTCAGGGGAATGTCTTGTACTTTTCTAACATCTGCTAGCTATTTATTTTGCTTCCTGCTCCCCCCTCCCCCCCCCACCTCCCGCTGCCTCTTCTCTGTATTAGAGATTTTCATATATCTTATTTAATGCACTTTAGGTTCCTGAGAATAGCTGTTTTACCTGTAGATCTATTAAGTAAGTGCCTTGCACATAGTAACCTCTCAAAAAACAAATTACTGAGTCAATACATCAAGGAATGGAAAGTCTCAAAGGAATCTAGGAAAAAGGACAAACAAAATTAACATCAATTAGCTCTCAGCTAAACACTTCATCATGATTTAAGGAACTAGGAGACAACTTGAAGCCTACGAAGTCAGAATTCTTTCTAGAGATACTTGAGATTTTAAAGTGTATGATCAGAGTACAAATTATAGTAAAACGCTCAGGTCATTCTAGTCTAACTATATCACAAATAAAACCAACAGGCCCTGGCCAGGTGGCTCAGCTGGTTGAAGTGTCATCCTGTACATGAAAAGGTTGCTGGTTCCATTCTTGGTCAGGACACTCACCTAGGTTGCAGGTTTGATCCCCGATGGTCACATGTGGGAGGCAGCTGACCAATGTCTGTCTGTCTGTCTGTCTGTCTCTCTCTCTCTCTCCCTCCCTCTCTCCCTCCCTTCCCCTCCTTTCCTCTCTCTCTAAAAACCAATAAAAACATATCCTTGGGTGAAGATTAAAAAATATATAAAATAATATACAATCAAATGGTAAATTACGTAAAGCCACAAATAAATGCAAATAAAGAAAAGAGAGGGTGTTATGTGGAATGCTCACACACATACACAAATCCTTAAGCCTCTACATAACAGCGGCTGGATTCGTTTAGAAAAGTTGCTTCTAGGAAGAGTAACATCTGTCTCTTTAAGGACCAGGAGAGAAAATGGAAGTGGCCAGTGAGATGGGACTGGCTGTGAACGGCTCCAATGAGGTCCTGGGAATCCTGCGAGAGAGGATATTTGGGGCTGGACTAAAACGTCTGCTGGGAAGTGGAAGGAAGAAAAAGGCAAAGTTAGGTAAGAGCATTCTTTAAAAAAAAAAAAAAAGTAAACAACTGAGTTTACTTTCAATTTTACCGTGAAAGAATGGCAGGACCAGATGAAGTAGACGGTATAATTAGATGGAATGAGAGAGCTGCTACTGGATGCGAGACATTTCCCAGCCTCCCATTCCTGAGTATGTTTTCTGAAAAACATAGCTTCAGAGTAGGACTAGGGTTCGTCCCATCTTTGATATAAATTATTTTAAAATCCTCATTTCTTCTTCTTCCTTATTCTTCTTCTAATTCTACTTCTTTTTTGTTAATCTTCACCCAAGGATATTTTTCTATTGATTTTTTTGTTTAGAGAGAGGGATGGAGGGGAGTGGGGGGAGGAATAGCCAGCTCGAGAAACATCTATGTGAGAAAGATACCTCCCACCCAGGGATGGAGTGCGCAACCCAGGCACATGCCCTCCGCCCTCGGGGCCTCAGGTGACGCTCTAATCACTGCGCAGCCCGGCCAGCGCAAAATGCTCCCTTATTATCTTTCAACCCTGGGGCGGTCACTAAGATGGAGGACTTGGTATCCAAAGCAGGGACCCACTTCGCTTTCTATTCTCAGAAACTGCCCTCGACCTCTGCGTGGGGATGGGGGACTGGCTGACTGCAGCCCTTCGCTTGTTTGGACACAATGCGCTTTGGGGGCGGCATTTCGACAAAAGGAGAATCGGGTCGTTTCTGGGGCAGCTGCTCGGCCGGCTTTTCTCACATCAACCATCTGTGATTGAACAGTGTGTTTCCCCCCAGCGGTTCTCAACCTGTGGGTCGCGACCCCTTTGGCGGTCAACCACCCTTTCACAGGGGTCGCCTAAGACCATCCTGCAAGTCAGATATTTACACGACGATTCATAACAGCAGCAACAGGACAGTTTCAAAGTAGCAACGAAAATAACTTCATGGTTGGGTCCCAACATTAGGAACTGCATTAAAGGGTTGGATGCCCGCCCGCCCGCCCGCGCCCCGCTCACCTGGCCCTGCGACCTCCATCCCCGCCGAGAGGCAGCGGGTCCGCGGCTCCCGGCCGCGCTGAACCGAAA
Organism: Murina feae; assembly: GCA_004026665.1. Classification (NCBI taxonomy): domain Eukaryota; kingdom Metazoa; phylum Chordata; class Mammalia; order Chiroptera; family Vespertilionidae; genus Murina; species Murina feae. Next base: position 54,730 of record PVJC01001160.1, on the reverse strand, counting down.
GGCGGCCGGGGAGGAACGGAGACGCGCGGCAGGAGCCGCCTGAGTCTACGCCGCGGTCGGGGGCTCCGGGGCGTCCGCCTGGTGCCGCGCGCCCGGGGCTCCGCCAGCCGCCCCGCAGGCAGCCCCGGGCGGGGAGGGGGGGCCCGAGAAGACGGCTCGGGGGGAAGCCGCTCGGGCTCCGCACCCCCTCCGCATCCCCCTCCCTCCCCGCCACCATCGCCCCCGCCCGGGCGGACCGCGGGGGAGAACAGCCTCCGGGCAGCCACCCCGGGCATCCCGCGCGTCGCGGAACCGCCGGGAACCCCCGGCGCGCCTCGCTGCCCGCGCTCCCGGAGGCGCCGCGGCGGCGGAGAGGGCGGCGCGAGCCCGAAGGACCCAGGGTCCCGCCGCCCCCGCGCGGGGTGAGGACCGTGAGCGCCGCCCACGCGCGGCCGCCGCCCGCCCGCGCTCGCCGAGACTACAGCTCCCGACAGGCCCCGCGCCGGCCGCGCGCCCCCGCCCCGCGCGCCCGGGCCCCCCGCCCTCGGGCCTCCGGACGGGACGGGGAGGGGGGAGGCGGGAGGAGGCGGAGGAAGGGGCGCCTGCGGCGGGCGGGATCCTGCGGGGCGCGTGAAGCCTCGCTGGCGCCTGGTCCGGGACCCGAGCGCGGGCGGGCGGGCGGGCGCGGAGTTCCTCCCGGGCGGCCGAGCCCTGCTCGGTAAGTAGTCGCCTCGGGAGCGCGGGGCCGGCGCCGAAAAAGTTCGCGCCGCCGCGGCCGCCGCTTTGTTCTCGGGGCCCGTCGGGCCAGGGCGGCCCCTCCCCCACCCCCACCCCCGCACGCGGCGGCGGCGGCGGGACCGGGACCCCGCGCGGGGCTGGGCGGCGGCCGGGCGGGAAGTTGGCGTGCGCGGCGGGGGGCGGGCCGGGGGCGCCGCGGCGATGGGGGCGCCGGCGCTGCCGCCCGACGGGGCCAAGTTCCGGCGTGGCCGCGGGGGGGCCCCCGTGGGACCCGCGCCCCGTGGGCGACCAGCGCGCGCGGTCTCGGGCTCCCCAGAGCGGCGGCGGCCAGGCTCCGGGGTTTGGGGTGAGCCTTTTCCTTTCCTCCTCATCACTTTGCCGTGTGCCTTTCTCTCCGGGGAGGGGAGGGGGGAGTCCATGGCGCCTGGAGAACGGGAGCCCCAACCCCAGTTTCCCGACGCCGGTTTAAGTTGTGCAAGTTGCGGCGTCGCCCCGGGTTGTCCCCCACCCCCGCTCCCCTGGAGGCTTTTCTTAAGATGCAGCACGGAGGGTGCAGCCGTGTCTCCGAGCAACAAAAACAGCCCGGACAGCTCGGCTGCCTGCTGTGCGTGCGCCCCGCAGGCCCGTCCCCGCACAGACGGGCGGCCTGCGCGGAGCTGCCCCAGCCCCACCCAGGCCCACGGGACACCGGGCGGCGGGTGTCGTCCGCGGTTGGAAAGGAAGAGGTGCGCCCCTCGCACATGAAAAGAAAACTTTTCCACGAAACGTGTGGCCACGGCGCTGCTCTTGCACGTGCGGACGCCGACGTCCTTGCGGACCTGTTGGGCGACGGGTCTCGCCGCGATCTCACCTGCCGCTCCCGGTGCGGGGCGGGCTGGCGGCGCCCGGGTTCGCTGCTGGCGGCGCCCGGGTTGAGGTCCCCCGCCCGGGTCTAGGCCGGTGTCACCGTGTAACGGAACCTTCCCCCACTCCCCGGTGTGGGTCGGGGCGGAGAGCAAGCGTGGCAGTTCAGACAGAAAACAAGTTGCACGCGCGTGGACGAAAGTGTGGAACATGTGCCACGGAAGCCTGCACGTTACTTAGGTTTTGCTTCGGTGGGTCACGTAGACGTGCGAAGTGTGTCGGATCGGATGAGGTTGGGATATTTGCAGGCCACTTTCCACCCGAGGCTCGGTCATTCGGTATATAGGTAGCGTTTAACTTATTAGGGTGATTCAAATTCAGGAATGGTGACTAGTTCGTATCTTGGGACTAATTTTTTGAGGCCTTCCAGGTAGTGAGTCTTTGAAATAGGCAGATTTTGCTAGCTTTCAGTTTCATCAGGTGACCTCTTTAAAATAGAAATTTCTCGCTTACTGGATTGTTTTTCATGTAAACACTGCCGCACTCCAAAAAAAAAAAAAAAAAAAAAAAAAGCTTCATTAAGTTTGGGGGCATTACATTTTAAAAATTTATAGTATTGAAAAAAACCACATATTCATTTAAATGAATAGTGGTCATTTAAATGCACTTTCTTGAGGGACTTTTTCTTATTTTTATAATGACATGTAAAGTTGGTGTAAATATATTGGAGTTATTGCTCATTTGTAAAAGAGACTGCTTTTACAGAACTTGAAATATGGGGAAATTATTTGCTAATACAACATTTAATTTGGTTTAATAATAGTCATACTTAGGATCCACAATTTTCTGTACTAATAATACTTTGAGTGTCTCCCATAATGGAATTCAAATTGAACTTGTGTGTGTGCCTCTTTGGAGCAATTGTCTCGTTAGTGAGAGAGAAAAAAATTTGAGGTAATGTACTTGGATCTGAGACGTTTGATTTTTAATTTCAGTATAGAAAAAAGTTTTCTCCACTGACGTGGTTAGTTTATAGTGGCAGGATGTGAGAAATTGTTCACTGGCTATCAGCCAATCTGATTTCTCAGATCCGACTGATAGAAGGATCGGTGATGAAGCCAAGCATAGGTTCATTCAACATTGCCAGACTGGCAGTCTGTAATCTTATTACTGGATGAACGTTTCAGTGCCTGAGCAGAGGGCAGACCTGGTGAGCTCGATTTCTTTGTTGTCTCTGACAAGTGAAATACCCCTGCTTCAGATAAGCAGACTTTTAGCAGCAACAGTGTAGTCAAATGTGAGCTCTTAGGAGAAAAAGTATATTAACCTAAGGTAATAGTTAACATTTTTTAAATACATAAATAGGTCTAAGGATTGCTGCAAACTATTCTTTTTAAAAAAAAAAACAAAAAACCCACAAAGTTATTTGAATTTTTTGATAATACAATACACATTTGAAAGCAACATCAGTATTACTAAAGTCAAGCCTGGATTAAGGCAAAACATGGACATTGACTTCAGGATATTGGTCAGTATTGCTTTGAAAAAGGCCACATGCTTTTTTACAAGCTGAAAAAAATTCACATATCAACAGGAGAATAAAAGACCCCCTATTCATCAGCATTCCTGGCACAGAAAACTAAATTCAATCAGGAAAACCCATTACTCGTAGAAAGTCGTGGTAAATATTATGCTATTCTGAGTAGAAAAAACATTTTACCTTTTCACTTTAGCCTTTACTGAGTGCAAAAAGAACACTGGCTAAACTAAATAATGAGCTTCCTTTTGAAGTATTTGTTTTGTCTTCCTGGAATCCTCTGCTTCACTCTGCTTCCCTGACTCCTTCTTATCCTTTGATGTCAACTTTAATACCACTTCCTTAAAGGCACACCTTGCCCGGGACCCCAGTCCTCTTAGTATTATAGGTCCTCTTAGTATTATACTCTGTCGTAACACTGGTTATAATTTGTAGTTACCTTGCTATTTATGTGAATGTGTAGTGTATGTGGCCCACATCATACTGTAACCTTCAAAAAGAGCAGTATTCATGTCTGCTTTGGCCGCCTCAGTGTCTCATAACGGTCTGGCAAATAATGGGCACTCAGTAAATATTTGTTGAGTGAAAATGCTGCTGTTAGAGCTTCTTCTAATTAGATGCCTGGCTAAGAGATAGGTGGGAGGTGAGGAAGAGGGAGAGAAAGGCCCATCAACTTCAATGTTACCATGAAGTAACCCGCAGTTAAAATCCCCTAAACTCCAGGGCTTTTGTTTTACTGGTCTCTAATAATCTCTAATAATAGGGTAGGTTGAGCTCAAGATACCTTATCTTTGTATTCCCCTCAACAAAGGTGACAGATTATATGACCTTGTTTGAATGGGATACGTGACCGAAAGCGCCCCAAAAGCGTATTCCAGGTGTTTCAAATAAGCGTATTAGAAATGCTTGCCAATTCATAGATGTTAGAAACCAATATATCTAATGGATGTAAAATTTATGTGTACTGTTGTCTCAGTTTTCTCATTGAAGCATAAAGACAAAATAAATTAGAGCTTTTAGATTTCTTGTATATTTAGTTTTAATATTTTGTACCCTACATCTTGTTGCATCTTACAAAGCAAATCAGAGTTCCATAAGACAAAACAGAGAGGAAAAACAGATGGGATGAGTGGGCAGAAGCTAATATGACAGCTCACTTAATTTCTTCTATTTATGTTCATGCTGAAAGTTTTAAAAATATTTTTTTGTTTATAAGTGTAACATTTATGTAGTTTATTAATAGTTATCAATAATTCTGATACATTAGTAGATTGTATTACTAGATAGTTACTTTTATTTGGCTAGTTTTAACAGGTATAATAGATGAAAATTTAGTGGAAGACATCTATTAAAATTAAATTATTGAACATAGCAATATCTTGATTTTTGTAATATTTAATCTGCACATTATTCATAGATATTTTTACTACTTTTTTAATGACAGACCAGCTTTTTAAAATTCACACTTGAGTCAGTTATGTTTAAGGAGCTCATTGCCTCACAAGAAAACCTGTTCCATGAAATAGTAGAAGTTAGCAAGGGTTTTGGAGTCAGGAGAACTTCTGTTTGAAACCCAGTCCATCACTTACTAGCTGTGTAGTTTTGGACAAGCAACTACTCAAGCTCCAATTCCTTTTCTGTAAAATAGAATTTTAAAAATCTCCCAGAGTTGTTGCAAAGATTTAATAAAGTATCGTATCTCAATTGCACTATTTAGCATAAAGTAGGAGCTTAGTTAATTCCTTCATCTAAATACTGTAGGTACTTAGTTCACAACAACCTGTGAGGTAAATAAATAGTGCTGTTATTTTCATTTTACTTCCACCCTCTGCAGTGATGCTGAATAAAACCTATCATTTTCTTAACACCTTTTCAAATATTTGAAGACCATTATTCTGTTTGGTTTTGTTAAGCATATTTTGTCACATGACATTGTTTTCACCATTATCTTATTTTAAAAAATCAATACAGGCCCTAGCCGGTTTGACTCGGTGGCTAGAGCATCAGCCTGCGGACTGAAGGGTCCCATGTTCAATTCTGGTCAAGGGCATGTACCTTGGTTGCGGGCACATCCCCAGTAGGGGGTGTGCTGGAGGCAGCTGTCGATGTTTCTCTCTCATTGATGTTTCTAACTCTCTATCCCTCTCCCTTCCTCTCTGTAAAAAATTAAAATACATTTAAAAAAAAATCAGTACAGATCTAAAAATGGGGACTGTAGAAATGAATACACTAGTAAAGTAGGCTGACTGGCAACCACTATACGGATTGATGCAGATGTATTCTCAGTGTCCTGCGGGTTTAAGTTTGCAGTTCTTTTAGTCTCCCGCTGTATTAGCAGCCCCTGTTAGACTCTTGGGTTTATAACTCCTTTTATGAACAGTTTCTAAGAAGCATTTCTCCATTTCTGTACTGCACATTTAACTTTTTGAAACTAAATGCAAAGCTTTACACGCATTCTTGTTACATTTCACTTTAATTTTACTTTATTTTTCCCAGATTTTAGAATCTTAGAGTTTTGGAAGCATGTTCCTTGTTCTCTTTGAGAAATAGTATGTTTTACAAAACTTGGGTCCGAATGCCCTCCCCGCCTCTTAGTAGCCATGGTGGGCAAGTTGCTTTACACCTGCAGAAAAGATGTTTGTCCTGTCAGATTCCAAATACAGGACCAAGGAAAGTTTTCCAAGGCCCTTCCTAAAGATTTCTCTCATCTAAGTTGACAGCAGCAAGCTTATCCAAGTCACACTCAGCAACACATATACAAAAGTCACCATCTTGACTTGGGAAACCATCTTGAATACTGTTTTGGCCAGAAAACACTTTTTTTCTTTCTTCTGGCTTTGCCAATTGTGTGATCTTGGGTGAGTACTCTAATCTCTAAGCCTTTGTTTTCTCAACCATAAAATGGGTTGTTGGAAGGATTATATGAGGTAGTACATATAAAGTGCTTAGAAAAGTGTTTTACAGAGCTCAGTAACTGTGAGCTATTAATAGAAATCTAGAAATCATCTTTTCCAAGATCTAAGTGCAGTTGATTTGACATTATTTGTTCTGTTTGGATTCGTGCTGATATCCAGTGGTCATTATATTCAAAACCATTCTTAGGCATTCAAAAACCATTTCATATATAACCTGTTCTCAGCTTTGACGAAGGCTTGATATTAAATTTGTCTGTAATTTCTGAAATCTGCTTCCCACTCCTGCCAGCCCACAAGACTTGATGCAACTCTGACCCATCTCCAGGCCATGATTAGTTCTCTCTTTCCGAGCTCTTTCTCCGAGATGACAGCGGCTTTGTGATTACGCTTGTTTGTTGCTTTAGCAGTATGGAATGGATTGCGCCTGGACCTGAAGATTTACACTCACATTAAGTTGTTTTAGTCTCTGTTATTCACCAGGCTCAGGTTTCAGTTCTCAGTGTTCTTCTGCAACCCTAGTTGGAAAACGGAGAAGATAAACAAGATACAAGTTGAGCAATTCTGCCTTCTCGACGCGCTCTCTCAACCTTAACAACAGCCTCTCTGAGCAGATTCTCTCAGTTCCTTGTTCTCTTGGAGAAATGTGTTTTACCAAACTTGGGTCCG
>PVJC01001160.1:0-47952 GCA_004026665.1 Murina feae | reverse complement strand
TTAGCTATAAAACCTTTTGTTATTCCCAAGCCTTTGTGTGTGTGTTTTTAGTTTTCCCATTCCTGATACTACATCTGTATGGTTTTGCTGTTCTGTTATGTTCATCCTAATTTTTTTAGTCACATTAACTTCTCTCCAGAGAGTCGTTCTGCAACCCCACTGGATGCTTCCCTCTTTTTTTATTATTGGAGTTGTTTACAGGTATTTAAATAGAATTTAGAAAGATCCATCTCTTGTGAGCCATTTCACTTAGCCATTGGTTTGGTGTGGGGTTATACCTTCTTTTTATGTTTTGAACTGTCCTTTTAAAAAAGTGTGATACATGTGTAATGGTGCCTAGTTGTTCTCTACTTTTGGAAGTCTTAGGATGAGATCACTTTCTGCTGAATCCCCATCATAAGTATGTTTTTCACATTACTTGTTGGCTATATAACTTGCATAGTATATCTCCACCAGCTTCCTTAGGCTTCTGAAAGAACTATTGTCAACAAAGCAACTCAACAATTATACTTTGTCAATTGTTAATCCATACTCGAGGATATTTTTCCATTGCTTTTTAGAGAGAGTGGGAGGGGAGAGACAGAGAGAGAGAAACATTGATGTGAGAGAGAGACACGGATTGGTTGCCTCCCACACATACCTGACCAGGGCTAGGGATCAAGCTTGCAACCTAGGTTCATGCCCTTGACCAGAATTGAACCCGGGACTCTTCAGCCTGCAGGCGGATGCCCTATCCACTGAGCCAACCCAGCTAGAGCCAGAATTAGACTTTAATACAAGAGAGAATACTTTTAATTTGTCTGTGTCAGGACAATTATATATCTTTTATATGGCTGAGTAGTACATATTTTGTTACTTTATTTCTAAGACAGTATGACTTTTACATTTCTTTTTTGTCCCTTCTGTTGTTCTCTGTCATAACTCAGTTGTGTATTTGTGGAATAAAAGTGTTTGATTTCACATTTCACGTTTTCGTGAAGAGTGCTGGGTTACTATTATTATTACTAGAGGCCCGTTGCACAGAGAGTCGTGCAGTAGGCCTTCCCTTCCCCTGGCTGCCGGCTCCGGCATTCCTCCGGCACCCGGGACCCAGGCCTTCGCTGCTCCGGCCGGAGCCTTCAGTCTTCGCTCTGCCTCTTTGCGCCTATGTATGCAAATTAACTGCCATCTTTGTTGGGTTAATTTGCATACTCTGCTGATTGGTTGGTCAGCATAGTGAAGGGACAGTCAATTTACATGTTTGTCTATTATTAGGTAAGATTGTTATTTGAAGCAGGATGCTTTTCCTGAAGTGAAAAAATAGCTCTGATAACTAGAAAAAAAAATGGCCACCCATTAGGAGTTATTGATGAATTATAAACATATTCTTGCTTTTTTAAAATGTCAAATGAATATAAAATATTAAAAGTTTTTTAAAAATTCTTTCCAGGCTGACTACATCTCAGAAAGAATCAACTTTTCTCGATGGACCCATTCATCAAGTGAAATATGCCTGAACTATTTTAAAAAGCTTTATACTTCATAATGGAAATATTTACCCCTTAAAAATGAAGATGAGGTCATTTGAGAAGGTGATTTAAGGAGTGAACATTTGAGAAAGTATCCCATCGAATCAGTGAACCAAAGGATAAGTACTGAATCAGTCCGGAACATCTTTTTATCTTGACAGAAAAACAAGTTTTATTCAGGATGTATTTTCTGAAATGTAGAGAGACAAGAGTAAACTTGAAGGAAAATAAATGAAGATGTTTAGAAAGTAAGCAGTCAACTCTTTTCTGAGGAGAATGTTAAGGGAAGTAGCAATCTTTTGTGCATTTAACTCACAGTTGTAGAACTTGCAGCCATCACTATGAGTAGCTTAAAAGAGGAAATAAAGAAGTTTTCAACTAAATCTAAAAGTACAGACATTTTTTTTCCTGCTGAGATTTTAAAAGCTTCTTTGTAACCATTGAAAAAGCATTGACAACTATTTTAAAAGATTAAAGAAAGGCAGATGTCTGCAAACAATTCCCCTCCATCAGCCCAGAAGTCTGTGTTACCTACAACTCTTCCTGCTGTGCTTCCAACTCCTTCTTCATGTTCAAGTCCGAAGACGGGACTCTCTGCCCGGCTCTCAAATGGGAGCTTCAGTGCACCCTCACTCACCAACTCCAGGGGCTCCGTGCATGCAGTTTCATTTCTGCTGCAAATTGGCCTCACACGGGAGAGTGTTACCATCGAAGCTCAGGAACTATCTTTATCTGCTGTCAAGGATCTTGTGTGCTCCATTGTTTATCAAAAGGTACTGTGCATGCAGTTTATGTCAGTAGTTTTTCTAAATTTTCTTTCTAAATGCTTTCCTGTGAATTATATGTGCAACAATGAATTAACACAAATGAATGAATTGTTTATATCCTAATTCTGAGCATTGTGGGAAGATTTGGAATAGACTATCAATATATATAAAAGGCTAAGCGACTATCTGTCCAACCGACCAACTAACTGTCTGATGGGCTGGTAGGTATGACACACACTGATCACCAGGGGGCAGATGCTCTGCGCAGGAGCTGCTGAGCGATAGCAGCTTTGCAAAGTGCCCTCTCACACTCCAGGACCCCTCAGGGGATGTTGGCCCGATCCCCACAAGCCAGGCCGAGGGCCCCCACCTGCCAGAGGGACCCTGCTTATTCTACAGATGCCCTTTGAGCCGAGGCCCAGCCCCAGCTGTGGCCAGCCAGGGAGGGACTCTGGGAGGTTGGCTCCAGGGCATGTCTGGCCCATCTTGCCAAGTCCCATCCCACCAGTCGGCTTCTGCTTCCTTTCAATGTGCACAGATCTGTGCACTGGGCCACTAGTAAGTCTATCTGAAATTTCAGAGTCTAACAACTGGAGCCTGTATCCCAACTTTAAAATACTGCTTATTCAGTTGTTCTTTTAAGAGCAGGAAAATCAGCATAAAGTCAAGAGAATTTAAGAAATCTCATTTGATTTCATAGAAACCAATAGGTAGAGAGCACAAGGTATCAAGGTGTCTTACACAGCTGCAGCTGAGTCCCAGGTCCATCCCCTGGTCTTCCTAGGTGCTCTCTTTTTTATGCTCTTTTGTCCCTTAAATCCTGATTTCACCTAAACTGCCATTTAATATGAGTAGATCATATTCTTTTTGTCTTTTAAAAACCAAGTACATGAGTTTGAATATGTGACAGAATACATGAAAATTTGAAAGTTGAGGTTAGGTTTGTTTCTCATTCACTGATTCCCTGCCCTATATCATGCCATGTTTTAAGGAGCCTTAGCTAAGTGCCTTAATTATTTTGATTTGATGGCTGGCTGGTATGTTCTCTATCCATATAAAAGCCCAGCGACTGGTATGGCGGAGCAGCCAGAATGACTGGTGGCTATGCCACGCACTGCGGCATCCAACCAGCCTGATCCAGGCCCCAGTCGATCCCGTTCCCTTCCCCCTGGCTGGCCCCACCCCCGATCACCCCCCAGCACCCCGATCAGGGGTGGGGATGGCTGGCCAACTGCCTGCAACCCCTCCCCCCAGCCAGCCGCAGCCCTTTCCCCCACTGGCCTGGCCCAATGGGCCCCCAATCAGGGCAGGCCGGCTGGACCCCACCGTGCACAAATTTGTGCACCGGGCCTCTAGTTTTATAAAACTATATGTAGATGGGTAGTGTAAATTGGTTACATTTTATTTTTAATGAACCAAGCGTATGTTTCAGCTTTTCTCCAAACAAATTAGTATACTTTATGTTTCAAAATCTTATCAGTGAGGTTAATATATGGGGATTCAGTCTCTTCATCTTACTGTTTTTGTTTCACTTCCTTATGCTGTATACAGTTTGTCATTATCTTCTGAGGTAGAAGTAATTAACAGTCCAAAAAATACTGTGTTGTGAAAATGATCTATGCCTCCTGTGTTTATCAGCGACTTTTCTGTTTCAGTATAGCCCACTTGTTTTATGGATCTGTAAAACCATCTCCTTTCTTTAAGTATCTTTGCTTTTAGTTTCCCTTTCATTAAATGTTACAGAGCTTGTTCATAAATATTTTTGCAACTAGGTTGTACTTTTTACTTTAAAGGTAAGATTTTAACTTGAACATTTTGGTTTTATTTGCGCGCTTAGAAACTCATAACCATTGAGTTGGTGAAGTTTGTATTATTCAGTTTTAAATCTTTGGAAATTTCATTTATTTCTTATATTTATATAGAAGTATCCTGACTTTATACAGGATTATTTTAGAATTAATGTTACTTCATTGTTAATATAGATATGAAAAGTAAGTCAGATGGATTAAACTCATGGGAAACTAGATTAAAAATCATAATCCAGGAAAAATTCGAGTGATATCAAGGAAATAAACAGGATATAGCTCACAAAAAGATAATTCAAGGTAAATTTTGTACATATTAAAGTAGAATAATTGTTTATGGTTAAAGCCAGCATAATATGAATATTAGAGTAAACTTGAATTTGAACCAATATTATAGTCATACTAGAGGCCCGGTCCACAAAATTCGTGCACTGGTGTGGGGGTGGGGGGAATCCCTCAGCCCAGTCTGCACCCTCTTGCAGTCCAGGACCCCTTGCTCCTTACCGTCTGCCTGCTTGCTGCTCCTTAGCGCTGCCGCAAAGGCGGGAGAGGGTCCCATCACCATTGCTGGCACTGACCATGAGGGGGCAGCTCCTGCATTGAGCATCTGCCCCCTGGTGGTCCATGCGCATCATAGCGACCAGTCATTCTAGTTGTTCCACCATAAAGGTCACGTAGGCTTTTATTATATAGATGGGGATGTGTTTGGCAAAAAATGTATAGCATACACATGACATAAACATATTACACATTCCTTTCAGACATGTGCTGGGATGCAGCTTGTTTAAGTGAAAAAGATACTGAACTTAAAACTAGGTCCATTATGAATATGGATGGATACAGTTAAACAAGGATTGTATAAATAAATAAATATTAGATCCCTGTATTTTCATGTTGATTTACAAAACAAATTTAACAACAAACAGGATCTCTGCCTTCTAGGAGTTTATACGCTAAAAGGAGTGCTTTTTATGCCAATAAAAGCCAAAGAACTAGTGGACCTGGCAGTCAGGGGAACCAAGAAAGCAAGCCGGTCTGAACAGCAGGTAGAGCTGGGATTGAGCCAAGCAGCAACTAGCTGATCAGATCTCTGCTGGGGGCTAATACCAGAGAGTCAAATTACAAATGAGCAAATCAGGATGGAGGGAATAGGCCAGAAGCCCTGCCTGTTTCATGGTGTTTATTCACGCATGGATTCCCAGTGTTGAAATTACATGAGTGTTTAAATCTGTATTATATTTTGTTGCTGGTATGTGTTAAAAAACAACAACAAATAAACAAAACAACACTAGATAATCCAAAAAAGAAGTAGCAGTGTTTTAGACTCTGAGACAGACTCAGGTGATGATATTGATTCTGCCACTTTCTTGTTTTTTGAATATAGACCCTTTTCAAGTCACTTGACTTTTGATCCTGATCTATAGGATCATAATATTTACTTGCATTTAAAAATTATAGTGATTAAATGTAAAGCCCTTGATACAGTGTCTGGTACATAATTAGTGCCCCCAAGGAGTAATAGTCATGATTTTTTAAGTCTCTTTAAATCTGGAAATACCATTGGTCCTGTGATGCTCTTAAAATTTTAGTAAATACCAAAACGTGTATAGCATTCCTCCAACATACTGGCATTGCTTTACTCTTGCCTTTTGATTTTAGTGTTTAGCGTATGACAAACTATAAAAAATAGAGCTTGTGTTCATTTTATTAGAGAGCTGAGATTGTTTCAGGAATTTTGAAGAAATTAAGTGGAATTGTCTATAACAAGTGCTTTGCATAATACCTAATGCATATAACTATGCTCAGCATTGGCCTGTCTGACTCAGTTGGTTGCAGCGCCATCCCATACACCAAAGGTGGTGGGTTCATTTCTTGGTCAGGGCACACACCTAGGTTTGCAAGTTTGATCTCCGGTCAGGGCTTCCTGCGGAAGGCAAGTGAAACACACCTATATTCAATGTATGTTAGTTCCCCACCTTCTTACTTTCATATTGCCAAAGGGATGTACCACCAAGATGCCACTGCTACTGCAGTTGAATGAGCGTAGTAATTGTAATTGGGGTGAGAAAGGAAATTGCTTTAAGCTGTAACAGTGTTTACTGAAAATGAAATAATTCTAACTAAAGTTGACTGACTGTTTTTAGCTGATTTAAACATTTTTTAGTTTTGACTGTTTACATGACACTAGACCTGAAGACTTTGCTTATGATTCCTTATTAACAAGTGTTTTTGGCCTGTTCTTTGACTTGAATACATTGTCCGCAGGCCCCGGTTGGTTGTAATTTTCAGGTCCTGCCAAAGTAGAGCAAAAATCCCAGCTGTATCTTTTGTTTTCTGGAAACCAGTCATCATTACGGGTTGTTTTCCTGTCTCGTTTTTTTTCTACTACAGCTGGGTTGTAGAAGCGAGGCGTCGTCCTACTCGTCACCCTCGTCTTTTTTGTCTTAGCAAATAGTATTAGGCAACCGTAACTAATCTGGAGGCTCGAATGGGAAGAAGTGTGTAGTGTTTTTTAAAAAAAATTCTGCTGGATATTCAGGTTAAGACCTTGGCTAGGGTAAAAAGTTCCAGATAGTTTGAATTAAAGTAATCAGAACTAATAAAAACAAAGAAGGAAAATAAAAAAAGATTGTTCTGGTTTGTGTCAAAGAGAAATAGCCAATGTGAAATGAAGTGCTCCTCTGGTATGTCATACCCAGAAAATTCTGGGTTGGAGATTAATGATGAAAGTTCAGAATGAACTTAGGAGTTCAGTAAGGAACATGAAAAAAGAAGGCCCTTGCCCTTGTGTAGCTTATTACTATGATGTAGTTATTAGAAAGATATCCTGTGAAGATTTATTTGACATCAAATTTAAAAATGATTTTAGTGTTCAGCTTCTAAAATTAAATGAATGTAAAAAAGTCTGTGGTGCTGAGAACGTTATAAATTTTGATCCAGGTGGTGGTAAGGGTGTGTGTGTATGTGTGCATGTGCATGTGTATATAGTAGTCTTTCTTCTAATTAAGGTTAGTGCGCTTACTCATTATACTTCAGTTAGAATTTTTTAAAAACAAACTAAAATGTACACTAAAACTCTTCAAGATTTCCCATTGTACTTAGAATAAAACCCATCCTCTTTTCTAAAAGGTGTCTAGTGGTACGTTATTTGTTCAGATACAGGTTAAATTTTGAAGCTCCTTTGTTAACATTTAAAAATTATATTTGACCACATAGAATTAAAAACTTGAAAACTTCCTGCCTCATTAACATTTTTCTGACAAAAGTTTCTTGGCATGAACTTCAGCCTGTTCACATAAAGAACTCTCAACATATAATGTTGCTTGAATAAATTTTATTTGCTTATAATAAATGTAAATGCATACCATAAAGAGTAACTTCTCTGAAATGATTATTAAAAGATAAGAGATGTTTTTTATTTTTGAAGCCATTTTTAATGTAAAAGCAAAGAAAGAGTTTGAAGTGGGCAAAGAGAGCTGATGAGAGGTGGGAATTTGATAACTTTATGATGAAATTCTATTAATTTCCCGTATGGACTAGGAAAATACTTTATTTTGCACAGTCAGGAGGAGTCATGGGCACAGTCTGTAGAAAGCAAATCTACAAAAGCCTGGGGGAATTTGGAAAGAGGCTAAATTAAAGGCCTGTTTTTCTTCTACCCTGATGGCTTTTGCTGTTTCTTTCGTTTCCTCTTTCTTTTAATCAAGGCTGAGTGAGGTAAGCTAGGGAAGGAAATAAGGGCCTGTCTAGTTTTCAGAAGGCTGTCCCCTTCCTTCCACATCTCCCAGTCCTCCTGTACCCGTATTCCCTACAGCAGTGTTTCCTAACCTGAGCACCGTGGACGTTCGGGGTCAGGTTTGTTTTGTGGGCTGTCTTGTGCATTGTAGGCTGTTCAGCAGCATCTCTGGCCTTTATCCGTTGGCTGCTAGAGCTCAGGTTGTAATAACCAAAAGTGTCTCAAGACATGGCCACATGTCTTCTGGGAGGGTGCTCGTGCCCCAGTTGAGAACAACCGCCCTCGGGAAATAAAAGGAATACAGCAATCCTCACTTAACATTGTTGGGAAGTCCTGTGACTTTATTATTCTTTCTAGAATGCTCACCTGAGGATAGGTTTTGGAATTGCTTTTTTGTTTTTTGTCTTTTGCATTTTTTAAATTTAAATTCTTTATTATTTAAAATATTACATGTGTCCCCCGTTGACCTCTCCTTAGCCGTTCCCACCCCCCAGCACATGCCCCCACCTCCCTACAGTCTGTGTCCGTGGGATATGCTTAATCGCATGCATATAAGTCCTTTGGTTGATCTCTGAGGCTAGATGGTCTGTTGGTTGTTTCTATGTCTCTGGACCTACCTTTGTTAATCAGTTTATGTTGTTCGTGTTATTCCACAAATGAGTGAGACGTGTGATATTTATTTTTCTCTGACTGGCTTATTTCGCTTAGCATGATGCTCTCCAGGTCCATCCATGCTGTTGCAAGTGGTAAGAATTTCTTCTTTTTTACCACAGTGTAGTTTTCCATTGTATAGATGTACCACAGTGTTTTTTTGTTTGTTTGTTTGTTTGTTTTAATATATTCTATTGATTTTTTTACAGAGAGGAAGGAAGAGAGAGAGAGAGTTAGAAGCATTTATGAGAGAGAAACATCAATCAGCTGCCTCCTACACACCTCCTACTGAGATGTCCCTGCAACCAAGGTACATGCCCTTGACTGGAATCAAACCCAGAACCTCTCAGTCTGCAAGCCGACGCTCTATTTACTGAGCCAAATCGGTTAGGGCTGTACCACAGTTTTTTAATCCACTCATCTGTTGATGGGCACTTAGGTTGTTTCCAAATCTTAGCTATTATAAATTACTAGGAGCCCGGTGCACAAAAATTTGTGCACTCAGTTGCGGGGGCGGGGGTCCCTCAGCCCGGCCTGTGCCTTCTTGCAGTCTGTGACCCCTCGGGGGATGTCCACCTGCTGGCGTGCCTGGCCAGGTTGGGTAAGGAGCTAATGGCTGTTGGCAGGCTGGCCAAGCCCCCCAGTGGGGACCCTCACCCCATGGGGGTGTGGCCAGCCTGGGTGAAGGGTGGAGGGCCGTTTTCAGGCTTCCCACAGTCCCTTCAGGGTTCAGGTTCTTACTGGGGTGCCTGGCCAGCCTGGGTGAGGGATTGAGGGCCGTTTTCAGGCTGTGCACAGCTCCCATTGACCCAACGTCCCAGTGAGGCTGGCTGGAATCAGGTTTCTGGGGTTTATTTCTCTTATATAATTGAAACATTGTTGCCTTGAGTGGAGGCCTAGTTAGGCAACGAAGCCTCCTGTTTGCTTCAGCTCCGTGGCTTCTATAATTGAAACATTGTTGCCTTGAGTAGTGGCCCAGCCAGCCTAGGCAGGCAGTTTCAACTTCATCGCTGGTACAATGGAAGCCTCCTGTTTGCTCTAGTTCCGTGGCTGCCAGCCGCCATCTTGGCTGGGTTAATTTGCATACAGCCACTCTGATCAGCTGGTGGGCGTGGCTTAGGTGTTTTGGAGTGGTGGTTAATTTGCATATTACTCTTTTATTAGATTAGATGGTGCTATGAACATAGAGGTGCATATATATCCTTTCTGATTGGTGTTTCTGATTTCTTGGGATATATTCCTAGAAGTGGGATCACTGGGTCAAATGGAAGTTCCATTTTTAATTTTTTGAGTAATCTCCATACTGTTTTCCACAGTAGCTGCACTAGTCTGCACCCCCACCAGCAGTGAAGGAGGGTTCCTTTTTCACTACATCCTCCTCAACACTTGTCTTTTGTTGATTTGTTGATGATAGCCATTCCGACAGGTGTGAGATGGTACCTCACTGTTGCTTTGATTTGCATCTCTCAGATATTAGTGACTGAGTATGTTTTCATATGTCTTTTGGCCTCTGTATGCCCTCTTTCAAAAAGTGTCTATTTAGGTCCTTTGCCCATTTTTTGATTGTTTATTTCCCTTTTGTTAAGTTGTATCAATTCTCTGTAAATTTTAGACATTAAACCCTTATTAGTGATAACATTGGCAAATATGTTCTCCCATGCAGTGGGCTTTCTTGTTGTTTTGTTGATGGTTTCTTTTGCTGTGCAGAAGCTTTTTATTTTGGTGTAGTCCCATTTGTTTATTTTCTTCTTAGTTTTCATTGTCCTAGGAGTTGTATTAGTAAAGATATTGCTACGACATATGTCTGATATTTTGCTGCCTATGGATCCTTCTAAGATTTTTATAGTTTCTCATCTTACGTTTAAGTCCTTTGTCCATTTTGAGTTTATTTTTGTGTATGGTATAAGTTGGTAGTCTAGTTTCATTTTTTTGCATGTATCTGTCCAATTTTTCCCCAATACCATTTATTGAAGAGACTTTCTTGACTCCATTGTATGCTCTTGCCAAATATTAATTGAGCATAATGGCTTAGGTCAGTTTCTGGGTTTTCTCTTCTGCTCCATTGGTCTATATGTCAGTTCTTGTGCCAGTAGCAGGCAGTTTTGAGAACAGTGGCTTTGTAATAAAGCTTGATACCTAGTATTGTGATCCCTACAACTTTGTCCTTCTTTCTCAGGGTTGCTGCGGCTATTCGGGGTCTTTTTATATTCCATATGAATTTTTGGAGAGTTCTAGGTCTGTGAAATACGCCATTAGTATTTTAATGGGGATTGCATTGAATCTATAGATTGCTTTGGGTAGAGTGGACACTTTAATAATGTTGATTCTACCAATCCATAAACACAGGATATTCTTCCATTTGTTTATGTCTTCCTCTATGTCTTTTTTCAGTGTCCTGTAGTTTTCCGAGTATAGGTCTTTTACCTCCTTAGTTAAGTTTATTTCTAGGTATCTTACTTTTTTTGTTGCAATAGTAAATGGGATTAATTTTTTAGTTTCTCTTTCTGTGAGTTCATTATTGGTGTATAAAAAAGCCATAGCTTTCTGGGTGTTAATTTTGTATCCTGCTACATTGCCAAATTCATTTGTTAAGCCTACTGAGGATTTGTTTTATAGATTTTTGTTTGAGAAAGAGAGAGAAAGAAACATTAATGTGAGAGAGACACATCAATTGGTTGCCTTCCGTATGCAGCCTGATGAGGGATTGACACCCTCCCCCCCCCCGCTTCCCCTGTGTGCACGTGTGTGCGCGTGTGCACACACACACAACCTAGGTATATGCCCTGATTGGGAATTGAACCTTTAACCTTTTGGTGCACATGACTGCTCTCTAACCAACTGAGCCATTTACCTTCTCCCAGTTACCTTGTACTTTCATTTTCACTTTTCCTCCATGGAAACCTTGTTTCTCTTTTTGTTATGATTCTACTTAAACATCACTATTAAAGTGGTGTTCCACCTTCCCAGTTAAAGTTCTTTACCCCATCTTCTAGAATTTTGTTCATTTTTCATGTTTAGCGTTTCTTTTATCATGTTGTATGTTTGTGGTTCTTTTAGTCTTCCTGTTATTACATTATAAGTTTCTGGAAGACAAGGACTATTTTGTCTATATAAACCACAGATCCATGTGCAAAATGAGAATTTTTAAAATGAGTTTTCATACAAATATTTTTAGAGATTTTGTTTTTATAATGATGGAATGTGGAATCCTTTCTTTTTTGCAAATACATTTTTATTGATGTTAGAGAGGAAGGGAAATTGATGGAGAGATAGAAACATCAGTGAGATAGAAACATCATTGATCGGTTCCTTCCTGCATGCTCCACATTGGGGATTGTGCCCTGACCAAGAATCAAACTGACCTCCTGGTTCATAGTTTGATGCTCAGCCACTGAGCCATGCTGGGTGGGCTGGAATCCTTTCTTACTAATGCTTGAGAATTGTCGCAACCAAGTTACAGGGATGTTTTATACTCCATTAGATGTTGTAGAACTTAATAAAATTTTAATTTTAAAATCATTTAGTGGAAAATGTTTTGATTCTCTTTTCATTCATTTCCATTGAAAATTTTTATAGTGTTAGATATATGTTTAAAGCGTATTATGGAGTTTTGTAAATATTAATGGTAGGAAGAATAATTAGTGCTATAAAAATTGTAATTACTTCTTTATTTTGCATTGTTTACCTAGGTTTTAAAAAAATACAAATAAACTCTTAAATTCCTAATTAAATCATTGTTTTCAAATTTTTTAAATTTAACTTATTCAAAAATTTGACACCTTTTTTGGAAATATATACAAGAATTTTTAATGGGAAAATTAAGGTTAGAAACTAAGATGAATCTAGGTTGGTATCTCTACCTAAAACACATCCCATAAAATCCTATCTAGCTTGATGCTAGAAGGGCCACAGACTTGGCTTTGCTTATGCCATGGGCAAAGTAAACAAAACATGATTAGTTACGTGATCAAACTGTTCATATTATAAAACCAACCAGAGAAATTTCTTTCAATGGTCCTCACAAAGAAAAACTGTCATCACGTAGATGCACCATATCCTCAGCAACTTCCCTGCACTGAGTGCAGTGATAGTGGAACATATTCCAGGCCATTCTGTGCAGCCAGTGGCATACTATGTAGCTTACTGAAGAATATTTTATGCGGAGCCAAATTGAGAGCATACAATTATAAGATTAACTGAAGAAATTTGAAATATCTAGAGCAGCATTTAAGTCTCCTGCTATGGCTAAAAGGTTTGTTTTGTTTTTTAAAGATACCGTAATGAGTCGTGTATTTGTAATTACAGTGAATAGATTAAAGAAAATATTGGGTAAATGCTAGAGCCTATATATACATACAGAAAAAATACTGGATTTTTGGAACTTTGTGACTGTGTTTGGGAGTTACTGACCTACCAGCACTATTCAATTTACTATGATGATGGAAGCGTTCTATATCTGTACTGTTCAAAATGATAGCCAGTAGCTAAGGTGGCACATGAAGTGTGGCTAGAGTGACTGAGGAAGTAAACTTCTAATTTTATTGATTTTAATTAAATTTAAACTGCATGTGGCTAGTATCTAACCATCGAGGAAGTTCATTTCTAGAGTGCAAGAAAGACTGCTTATGTTTCTGGCTATCTAAGATAGAATAGCAATAAGTTCAAACTTATATTCTCCATCGGTAACTGAGTGAAGAAATCCTGTATTTTTAAGAGACGTGTGTTTTAAGATAATCAGTAATTATATTTGTTTACTTTTCTATTTTGAGCTTGAAAGTTAACCAGGCTGCTTAAGTACATGATCAGTCTTGTAAATATTAGAATTGTTAGCAAATAGATAGTGTTAGGCTAAAAACTACATTTAAAGTTCTTTCATAAGATTGAGGCATCCCATCCCATATAATAAAAGAGAAACATGCAAATTAACCGTCCCTCTGCTACATTCACCAGCCAATCGGAGTGAGTATGCAAATTAACCCAACAAAGATGGTGGGCCTGTGGGCAGTGCCGAGTGGCTGGGAGCAGGTCGATAGGCAGGTGGGTAGCGTGCACAGGGGTGGAGCGGCTGGGGTTGGGTGGGGCAGGAAGCCTGGCTTCCACCCCCGACCCAGCCACTTCAGGCCGGTGTGCAGCAGCACATGGAGTCAAGGAGTGCGTGGGATGGGCCACATGGCTTCCGCCCGCCCCCCGGTCACTCTGGGCAGGTGAGCAGCATGCGCCAGCGTCCAGCCCCACCCAGGCCGCTCAGGGCTGTGGGCAGCGCACAGAGAGCCTCTGGGCAGGGGAGGGAGGGCGGCCTATACTCCCCACATGGTAGTGGTGGCAGCCTGAGTGCACCAAGTGGAGCCTGGGGGCTGAGCTGAAGTAGCACCTGCAGGCCATCAGCACAGAGCATGGCTGCACAAGTCCTGCCTCCTGGCCCAGAAGGTGCGCAGTTGCAGGGACAGCCATCACGGTGGGCCAGATTGACGTTCTCCTAGCCGCCCCACAAGCATTAGCAGATCTGCAAAGCCACAGGCCTCTGGTGCCCACATCCTCTCCTCCCCCCATGGCATGCGAATGTCCTCCAGCACGCTGTCACCCACACGCCTGCAACAGTCCTGGACCAAGGCGCGCACAAGTTTCCCCCTTCCCTCCTCCACACTTCCATCAACCCCAGTGTGCCTAAGTCCCCCACAGGATGTGCACATGCCCCTCCAGCATGCTCACGTCCTTTGGAGAATGTCTGGGTGCTGAGGGTGGGTGCCTGTGAGATGACAGTGAGAGGGCGGAGTGTGATGCCCTGTTCCCGTGGAGGCCAAAGCAGCGACCGGATCACCTCCATGGGGCTAATGCAGGTGCTGAGGCAGGAGCAGATGCAGACAGATACACCTGGTAGTCAGGGGCAGCCCTCGCTGAAGTGCCTTTGGTCAGCGTTCAAGACCAGGAACCCAGAGGAGACGAAGAGTTCCATCCTCTTAGTGAAATGGTGGGATAGTTGGGGCAACTGCTGAGGAGGGATGTGCATTTGGGTGCTGGCACCCATGAGCTAAGGCTGCCCTAACTGAGCCTCGCTCACGCGGGTCCTAGCACACTCCTGCCAGGCAGCGGGTGACAGGACATGCTTTTTTGAGTTAATGAGGGGAAACATTGATTCTCCTGCTGCCCGTGAAGGTGGAAAGTGAAGGGGGGAGACATGTGGGGAGTGAACGAGGTTTCCTGTCTGGGGTTTCCAAATCCGCTGGTGGTTCCTTTCACTGCTGACTAGAGATATACAGGGTTGTCCCCCCAAAATGTATACACACTCTGAATACCTACTAACTCCAATGGGTTTAAGCATGAAAAGAAAGAAACAGCAATGGAGCTGTCATCTGTTAAAAGTGCGGGCACAAACAGGCAGTCAGACATTGCCCGAGGGGTCCCGGATTGGAGAGGGTGCAGGCCAGACTGAGGGGCCCCTTGTCCCCCCATCCCCACGCACGAATTTCATGCACCAGGCTACTAGTTTACTTATAAAAGCAGATAGCTGTGTGTACTGATATAAGACTATTTTCCTGCAGTTTCCAGAGTGTGGATTCTTTGGCATGTATGACAAAATTCTTCTCTTTCGCCATGACATGAACTCAGAAAATATTTTGCAGCTGATTACCTCAGCAGATGAAATACATGAAGGGGACCTAGTAGAAGTTGTTCTTTCAGGTAAGTAAATAGCGTCTTTTATTTTGTTCCCCCTCCTCCCCTTGTCCCCCAACTAAATGCTGTGTTCCATTATACTTTGTACTATAGTTGCTTATTTCTTTCAATAACGGTTACATCATAATTTTTACTTTCAGAAAAATTGTATCACAGATGAGAAACTAGGAAAATAAGCCCTGAATTACTTGAGTGTTACTAAGCTAAGGGGATTATCAATTGAATTAGAAGAAAAATATACTCTTTGAGCCAAAGAAAAAATTACTCTAAAATTCTGTTCCCATTTTCCAATTTTTGTAAAGAGTATAAAAGAAAAGAATTGGGCGTTCAGAAAGGAAAATAAGAAAAATAAGAGAAGTAATGAAGATGTGGAAGAGGCAACTGCAATGCTGGGGGGTTCCATGATTTAAATAATGGGCCTTTCCTTGTTCTCAGTGGACATTTTCCCTCTTTTCACCCCTCTCTCCTTTCCCTCTTTCACCCATTCTTGCCATTCATTGTTCCTTAGCTCCTGTGATTTCAGATTTCATCCAGTAAGAGATGGGCAGGATGGTTAGTGAGGAGTGTAAAGGAACAAAGAATGCATATGGTAGGCTTGCAAAACTCCTTGAGGGAGGGAGAGAGGAAAAGCAGGAGAGGAAGAGATGGAGAAGGAAGGGAAGGAAAGAAAAGAAAGCCAGCGAAGAGTCCAGAGTCCTGCCACCAGTTTTTCCTCTTTTCAAGCTCATTTTTGCAGCCTGTTTTCGAGATCCTCTCTGAGCATCACCTTTCCTTATTAGTCCCTGATCCTTCCAGTTCACCTAGTACCTACATTTATCATTCATCTACTGTACCACAGCCCGTCATCTATATACTTCTTAGTCCTTGTCTTCCTCTTCACTTTGGAGGAGCTTTATTCCCTGTCCTCCCTGGAGGTCATGTTCACATCCAGTCCTTCGTGTTACAGACCCTTCATCAGGCCACTGTGGATACTAATGACTTGCAGGTGTAGGTGAAATGATGTCTACTGGTAAATGTGTCTACTCTTCATTTGCTTATAGAGGGGAAAGGAGACTCTTTCTTAACCACTTAGGACTATGGAGAACAGACAAAGAGCATATCCTGAGAACTTAAGTTAGAACAGTACATTTTTCACAGGAACATTGCTATAAATTGAGGTAAGGTTCCACAAATTTATTTATTTGTTTGGTTGGTTTTATTTTAACACTAGAGGCCCGATGCACGAAATTCATGCAAGGGGCTCGGCCCTCGCAGCCTGGCTTCGTCCAGAAGGTTGTTTGGCCATCCAGTCTAATTAGCATATTACACTTTTATTATTGTAGATTATATTTCTCGGTGTATTATAAGTTAGACCATTTTTAATTGGCTAAAATAGACCTAACAACTGCTTAAAATCCAGTCTTGTCACTTAGAGAAAAGGCTTTTGGTGGTCAGAATATCTACCTATAGGACCTGCTTTTGGAGTTGAAATTAATTGAAGCTAATGAATTTCCTAAAATAGAGTTTAAAAAAACCACAATATTGCCCTAACCGGTTTGGCTCAGTGGATAGAGCGTCGGCCTGTGGGCTGAAAGGTCCTAGGTTCCATTCTGGTCAAGGTCATGTACCTTGGTTACAGGGACATCCCCAGTAGGGGGTGTGCAAGAGGCAGCTGATCTATGTCTCTCTCTCATCGATGTTTCTAACTCTCTATCCCTCTCCCTTCCTCTCTGTAAAAAATCAATAAAAAATACTTTAATAAAAAACACACACAGTATTAAATGCTAAAAATGTTTTATTTTTATGGTCAGATGAAACTTTCAGAGAAAAAATGATTCTATACTTCATCATAAATGAACATGACCAACATTCCTAAGCTCATAGCAAGTATAAGTATAATAAGGTTTATTTAATATTGTTCTCTTTTAAAAGCTTTGGCAACGGTAGAAGACTTCCAGATTCGTCCACATACTCTCTATGTACATTCTTACAAAGCTCCTACTTTTTGTGATTATTGTGGTGAGATGCTCTGGGGACTGGTGCGTCAGGGTCTGAAATGTGAAGGTATGTGTTTTAAATGTTGTATCATTTGAAATAGGATTTCACATTTGCATTTTCTAATCATCAGGGAAAGAATAAGATCATTAGTTGGTGACTAGGTAGTAACCCAGGTTTGGAATTGGAGAGATCTAAACTTTGATCTTTCCTGTGCCACTTACTGGTCATATTCTTGGGCAACTTAATAAACCTCTCAGGATCATGTCTCTGTCTGTAAAAATGTATTCTGCTCCACTGGTTTCATGAAGAGTGAATAGTTAAATGAGGTAATACGGGTATAATTCTTGGCACTAAGTAGTGGCTAAATGATAGTAACTTCCTTATTCTCTTCTTAAAACTTTAATGTTTTACATGCAACAACAAAGTTGTTATAAATTAGAATTGCTAGGGAATAGGCTGAGGTGCAGATTTCTGTTTAAGAAAGTCTAAGGTAAAGGATCAATGAAATTGTTTTGTAAAAGGCCAGAGTAAACATTTTAAGTTTGATGGCCATATATTCTCTCAGAACTACTTAATTCTGCTGTTAAAGTGTGAAAGAAAATTGAGCATGTTATATTGTTGTGTTCCAATAAAGTTCTTCATGAACACTGAAATTTGAATTTCATATAATTTTCAAATGTCTTGGGAAGGATTTTGTACACAGGCCATAGTTTGTTGAAGTGCTTTAAGCCCTGTATTTCTCAAAGTTTACCATGCATTAGAATCACCTCAAGGACTGGTTTGCTAGCTTCTGATTCAATAGGTTAAGGGTGGAGCTTGATAATTTACATTTTTAACAAATTCTCAGCTGATGCCATACTTGGAGACCACAGTTCAAGAACTACTATTCTACTAACTTGATCTTTCAAACCTTCTTACACATTTCTTGTTTTTGAAGTTCTTAGCTTCCATTTAGCCTGTTGTCTGGGTTCTTACTTCTTTTTTTTAACCCTTTAAAATATATTTAGGCTGTGGATTAAATTATCATAAACGTTGTGCCTTCAAGATTCCAAATAATTGTAGTGGAGTGAGAAAGAGGCGTCTGTCAAATGTGTCTCTACCAGGACCTGGCCTCTCAGTCCCCAGACCTCTACAAACTGAATACGTTGCCCTTCCCACTGAAGAGGTACGTATTCTAAGGTAATAGAACAGCACTGTGCTAGGTATTCCTTAGGTTGTACAGGATATATAACATCATTTTAGAAGTGTCATGCTAAAGAATAGTAAGATTCTTAGAGTTAAGAAGCTTAAAATGTGCTATGGAGACAGGGCTTACCAATAACAATGAACTGCATTTTGTATACTTTGGAATCACGTTGTCACTTGGACCTCACTGCATTAGTCTCTTGACTAGTATCCTGACACCTGGTCTCCATACTTTGCTTCATGTTGCATTAAGGTGACCAGATTTTAACATTGGTAAAGCGGGAAACCATTGACCGGGGGGGTTCTTTTTTTTATTATTATTACTTAAAATATTACAAAGAGTAGTACATATATCTCTTTCTAAAAATCGGGACTTTTTTAAAACGCCGGGGAACAAATTGTTAAAAACCGGGTCTGTCCCGCCAAAAGCAGGACGTCTGCTCACCTTATGTTACATATTACATATGGACCACCTTATCCCATTACAGCTTAATACACAACTCCCACTAGAAAACTTTTATATATTCTGTGTGTCTGACATCTGTACTATTCAATATTCTCTGAACACATCCTTTCTCCTCCTGCCTTTGTTCTTCTATATTCTACATTTTTTCTAGGCCTAGCTCAACAGCTACCTTTCTTGATTTTCCCCTTACTACCTAGAAGTTATTTTATTTTCTGAATGCCATGGCACTTTTCAGACCTCCGTGTCTGAAATGGTGCATATAGTATTTGTATACTAGGCTGTCCTCAAGGAGTTTATGATCTGTTTAAAGAAAGCAGTGCCCATTTCCATGACCAGCACAATACCTGGTACTTAGTAATTATATTCAGTGATGAGTGCCCCTTCTGATCCTCACAGAATTCCAATAAGATACAGCAGTACATCTGTATACGGTGAGACAGCTGAGACTCAGAATGGTCAAGTGACTTCACTGAAATCATAGAGCAAATCAAATTAGTAAGTGCTATTAGAACTAAATCCAGAACTTTTTTTCTAAAAATTAAAAAATATATTTATTTTTATTGATATCAGAGAGGAAGGGAGAGCAAGAAACATCAATGATGAGAGAGAATCATTGATCAGTTGCCGCCTACATGGCCCCTACTAGGGATCAAGCCTACAATCCAGGCATGTGCCGTGGCCAGGAATCAAACCGTGACCTCCTGATTCATAGGTTGACGCTCAACCGCTGAGCCACACCGGCTGGGCAGAACTGATTATTTAAGTCAGTGACTTTTTCTTATATGTTGTACCCCTCAAGTATAAAGGTAGAGGATCAGGGAAGAAAGAAATAACTTTCTTGTTCATTTGATAGTACTTAAAATGATTTCCATTCATAGTTTAGTTGCTTCTATAAACCCATTGGTCTTCTGTAAATTAATGTTGAAATCAAACCTTTGGGCTGTTTTCCTGATGCCCTAGTCACTATATTTTGTAAACTGAGGCACCAGAGTGAAAGCTCCTAAAATTCTTTAACAAAAAAATCCCATATTTCTGTATTGTTAGCTCTAGTTTGAAATTTCTAAAGTAGAAGACTGCTATTGCATAAAGAACTGAGAACAGTGAGTTTTAAAAGATATGCAAGAGCTTGGGGAAAGATTGGTAATAGCAAAGCTAGTGCATTTTATACATGTACTACACAGGAAACTTAGCTAGGAATGGGGACTTTAAGGTACAGATGTATTCTTTTTACGAGTCCTACAGACTCTTATTGGTCTGCCAGCTACCCTTAGTTGGAATCACTAGATTAGGAAATAACAGGACAGAGCAGATGAATAAGGCATTGCGTTTTAATTCATTAGTTTATGTTTTATCCTGAAGATAAAAATTCTATAGGGACATATCAGAAGTAGAGTATATATTTGAATTGGTTAGATTGTGTGGCGTATTTTAGAACAGGTAGAAATTGTAGAGTGAAATGTCAGTCCATGCATGCAATTTTAAAAAGGAAGGGGGTACAGCAAAAGAACTCAGGGAGGAAAATCAGGGAAGAAAGAGTAGGAAAAGTGGACACTGTAGGAATAAAGGAGATGGCAGTGAGGAGAGGGAAACAACCTCAAATCTGAATCTAGGATAGAGAGGAATTAACTCTCAAGGGGCTTGAACAGTAAGAGCCTCCTAAGTTCTCATGTGCCAGACTCCATGCTGTGGCATAGTCCTTGCACACGTGTTCTGTACCACATCCCAGATACCCCAATCCCAGCAGGACCTGACAAAAGGCAATCACGGACTGGCTATTGGCGTATGAAGGGGTATGTTAAGAAAATTTTTCCTTTTAGGGATATCTTAATACATTGGATGATGACCGGCTAAGTTAGTCTTATTCCATCCTGTGTGTTTTAAACTTGAAAACACTGTAAGCGGTAGAAGCAGGAACAAGAAAGAAGTAGTGTTGAGTCACCACTAGAATAGGACAGAGAGCCAAGGATGAACAAAGGCCTAAACATCTGTTCCTAGTTCCTGTAGGCTTCTTTGTTAGCTTTGCAGAATCACTGTGGTGGTCCTTCTGCTGAAGGTGCTCCACACATAGCAATGTGGATGACGAGTGTGGTGAGGGTGGAGTGGGGGGAGGGCAGACTAGAGCAGGACACCTTGGACAAATAAAGCATACAAGTTTGGTTTGGATTTTAATATTCTTTTTGTACTTAAACATTTCATAATTCATTTTAGAAAATTTCTGGCTACACATTAGTGAAAAACTATACATCAGAGGCCATATTCGTATTCTTTTTACAGTGCTTGCTCTCCTCCATTCAGCTGTGCTTTTCTTTTTTCTTCCTACTTTCTTCAAAAAAATCCTTTTCTCTCCCTCCTTTTATTTCTCCCTTACACTTCTCTTTCTCTTGGTTCTTCTAGTTTATTTTCCTTCTGTTGGTTGAACATATCAATATAGAATGACTCAACTTTTCTGAATTACAGACATGACTGGTTATAGAACGCATGTGAAAGATCTCAGGACCTCAGTTCTAGCTGTGAAGATGCATGCAGCTACAACAAAATATGTAATACATCTAGAAAGTAGTGAGGTATTTGATTTTGTGCTTGAAAACATGGACTATATTCATTTTTATATCCCCATACATAGTATCAGGCCTGGCCTATGGCAATCAATGAACACTGAATGAATGGAATGAGCCACATTGAACTGACATATAATTTAACATGATTATTTCTTTTGAATATATAGAAAAAACTATAGTTGCAAACATCCGCTTATTCCTCATATTACACAAAAATTTTTAATCAACTCCTTCTTTAATTTTTCTTGCTCAAAAAAAGAAAAAGTGTAAATAACTGGAAAACATTTACATATCAAGGAACTTCATAAAGGATAATTACTGGAGGTAAAGTTGTTTTAATTAGTTTTATATCTGCCATTATGTATATCATCATTAGTTAAATTTTTACACACATTTTATTTAGTATTAAAACAAATTTGAAAAAATAATTTGTTTTGAAATATTTTCAGACATTGTGTTTCAGACATTTAACATGAATAGCAATAACACTTCCTGTATTTATTTGCTTTTCCCATGATTAATTTCTTGGTATGATTTTTGGAGGTATTTGAACATCTGTTATAAATTGACTTTAAGGCTTTTGTGTTTTATTTGAAAAACGCCATGCGTGCCTGGCAAAAATAACCAACCGGTGAATCTGTGTATGTGAGAATGAAAATACCCTTTTTATAAAATCATAAATAGCAAAGAAATTTTGCTCTTTTTCCTTTCAAGAGTTGGCCAGTTAAGCTTCCAAAGAAAACTGCTGAGATCCACATTTTTAGAGTTTGGGCTGTATTGTTTAAAAAAATGACTTTTGTGGTCAAACCCAGCTCTTAATACATTTTTTA
The DNA here is from genome assembly GCA_004026665.1 of Murina feae. NCBI lineage: Eukaryota > Metazoa > Chordata > Mammalia > Chiroptera > Vespertilionidae > Murina > Murina feae. Next base: position 25,797 of record PVJC01001160.1, on the reverse strand, counting down.
AATACTGACTTGTACTTATGGAAATCACTTATGTTTTAGTCACATGTTCACCAAGAACCAAGTAAGAGAATTCCTTCCTGGAGTGGTCGCCCAATCTGGATGGAAAAGATGGTAATGTGCAGAGTGAAAGTCCCGCACACATTTGCTGTTCACTCCTACACCCGTCCCACAATATGTCAGTATTGCAAGCGGTTACTGAAAGGCCTCTTCCGCCAAGGAATGCAGTGTAAAGGTAGGATTGGATGTTTTTCTTAAGTAAAATTTATATCTGTCTTTATTAGCAAATAAAGGTTTAAAATATTTATACTTAGAAGCATTTAAGCAAAGAAATTTGTCTCATAATAGTTAACTTAAAAAAGAAAGAAGATACACATATTAAAAATTATTACTACTATCTGAAATATGTGTACTATGTACCAGGAACTGTGCTAAAGAAAAATTAGAATATAAACAGGAAAACTAGAATTTGGATTTCTAAGATATGGTTGCTTAACACTTGTCAATACAGAACAGTTAGTAAGCAGGTAAGCTGATATTTGAGCTTAAATCTTTCTAATTCCAAAAACAGACAACTACCTAAGATGTAAAGTAATGATTTCCTTTTTTTCATTAAATATTCATAGACACATACACTATAAGAGTTTAGTTATTTTATTATTAATTATGTAGCTAGAAGAGTTGTACAAAAACTGCCATTCCTGAAATAGGTGGAATATAGTAGAAGAAGCCACTTATAATAGGAGCCACCATATTTGAATACCCAAAACACCATCATAGTATTCCAAAAACATCTGTTAATGAACCAGGGTTTTAATAGAATAATGGAATAATTTTTCCTGTATAATTATATAATACTAGGGACCCGGTGCACAAAAATTTGTGCACTTGGGGAGGGGAGGGTCCCTCAGCCTGGCCTGTGCCCTCTCGCAGTCTGGGACCCCTCGGGGGGTCCACCTGCTGGCGTACCTGGCCAGCCTGGATGAGGGGCTGATGGCTATTTGCAGACTGGCCAAGCCCCCCAGTGGGGACCCTCACCCCATGGGGGTGTGGCCAGCCTGGGTGAGGGGCTGAGGGCTGTTGTCAGGCTTCCCACAGTCCCTTCAGGGTTCAGGTCCCTACTGGGGTATCTGGGCAGCCTGGGTGAGGGGCTGAGCGCCATTTTCAGGCTGCCCAAAGCCCCTTCAGGGTTTGAGTCTCTACTGGGGTGCCTGGCCAGCCTGGGTGAGGGGCTGAGGGCCATTTTCAGGCTGCCCACAGCTCCCATTGACCCAACATCCCAATGAGGCTGGTTGGAATCAGGTTTCTGGGGTTTATTTATCTTCTATAATTGAAACATTATCACCATGAGCCAAGGCCTAGGCAGGCAATGAAGCCTTCTGTTTGCTTCAGCTCCGTGGCTTCTATAATTGAAACACTGTTGCCATGAACAGAAGCCCAGCTGGCCTAGGCAGGCAGTTGCAACAGAAGCGTCCTGTTTGCTCTAGCTCTGTGGCTGCCAGCCTCCATCTTGGCTGGGATAATTTGCATATGGCCGCTCTGATTGGCTGGTGGGCATGGTATAGGTGTCTCAGAGTGATGGTTAATTTGCATATTGCTCTTTTATTAGAGTAGATTTTATGTTTCCTAAAATGATTTCATCTTTTTTAAAAATTTCATATCTCTCAGCAATGCTGTACAATACTGAAAACCAAAACAGAGAGTTTGAATGTGTTATTAGTCATTAAGCCAGGATATGACAAGTAATCTTTCTAAAATCTTATGTACTTATTTTTCATGTGATTATTTTAACAGTTCTTGGTACCATACTTTTTTTATATAATAGAAGTATTTGTGGAATTGAACAAATCAGTTTTATCTAAATAAACATTATGTTTGAGGTCTTTTCAATAATAAATCCTGTTTACAGCACACAAATAACTATATAAATTTAACAAGTATATAAGAAAAGAACATTTTCTTGGTAACAATATGACAGCATAGGAGAGCATCAAATAGAGAACAGGTTGTATAATTGTTAAGTATTTAATAAGCATCAGGTAGTCATAATTACATGTTGAAATTTTATTTCAACAGCTTAGTTTTGAATATGATTTAATATATGTTAATACTTTAAAATATCAACACTAGAGTGTATTGGCAAGCAGCCACTAAGGAATGTTTTGGGAAAGAACATTAATAACAGATGTACAAATTCTAGCCAGCAGATAATCTTAGAAGAGCTTAGTAAAGCTTAGTAAAATAGTGCTGCTCTGCCCAGCAGAACAGATACATTCTAAAACCAATATTTTGTAGAGAAACTGAAATAAATATGTACATTAATGAACTTTGAAATTACCGGTTAACTGCCACTGTATTATTAGTTTAACTTCTCAGAGTTCTAAAAGAATAATGTTTGTGATTATATTGTTTGAGAAAGTAGTAGGTTATATTTCTAGTTACTTTTTCAGTGATTCTTACATTATTTTTTTATTCATTTTTTATCCTTACCCAAGGATATGTTTTTTTCATTGATTCTAGAAAGAGAGGAAGGGAGACAGAGAGAGAGAGAGACAGAGAGAGAGACAGAGAGGAACATTGATTGGTTGCTTCCTGTACACACCCAACTGGGAATCAAACCTGAAACCTGGGTATGTACCTTGACCGGGAATCAAAGCCAAGATGTTTTGATGCACCGACAATACTCAACCAACTGAGCCACACTGGCCAGAGCCTAGTATTTTTATAATATGAATTAAGATGCTTAAAAAGTAAAATAGTTATCATTTTCATTCACTTTTCAAGCTAAGAAAATGTAAAACATTTATGCTGGATTATTTGAGGAAAAATACAATTCCAAGAATATTTATTCATTTATTCACTTCTTTAATTTTTCACTTTGTTATATTAAAACTGCAAGGCAACTTTAGAGCATATCCTATATAATAATCCTATATAATAAAAGGCTAATATGCAAACCAACCGAATGATGGAACAAACAGTCGCTATGATGTGCAGTGACCTCCAGGGGGCAGAAGGTCAACGCAGGAACTGCTCCTTGGTGGTCATTGTCCTCCCACAGGGGGAGTGACTCTCAGCTAGAAGCCAGGCTCGTGGCTGGCAAGCACAACAGTGGTGGCAGGAGCCTCTCTTGCCTCTGCAACAGCGCTAAGAATGTTTGCCTGCCACCTTAGTCGGGCATCCCCCGAAGGCTCCTAAACTGCAAGAGGGCACATGCCAGGCTGTGCACCAGACCTCTAGTAAAATATAAGCATAAACAAATTAATAAAACATGTTTAGGGATACAGAGAGATAAAAATGCTTGCCATTAGAACCTATATCACTTGCTACAGATGGGCCACAAATTTGGCTTTTACATTTTCAAAGGGAAATCCTGTTATTTTTAATTTGCAAACTTATGAGATAAAAAATGAATTATTATTAAAGACATATTCAAGATATCAATATGTATGGAATTTTCCCAGGGCCTCTCATTTAAAAAGGCAGTGTTATATGATGAAATTTTTATTATCCACCAAATTATTAATTTCATGGTTTTTTTTTTTTAAAGTCAGGGCTTAAAATTATTTTTATCCAGTTATTGCTGATAGATGTATTTCTAAGGTGGTGTTATACAGTAGTTATAACAGTGGGTTTCAATTTTAGTGTCACCTACAGAGGTTATTAAAACACATATTTCTCAGCTCTACTCCCAGAGCTACTGATGTAGTAGGTCTGGAGTGGGACCCAAAAGTTTGCATTTCTAACAAGTTCTCAAATGATGCTTATGTCTGGGATCACAGTTTGAGAACCACTGAGTTACAGAGTAGTACTGAACCTCTTGTACCTGACAGTGATCTGCAGTGCTATCAACTGAAGTTCTTGTAAGCTGAAAGAAACAGCTACACTAATAAAAGAAACATGCAAATTGGTGTCACTCTGCTATGCTCACCAGCCAATCAGATGAGCATGCAAATTAACCCAACAAATATGGCAGTTAATTTGCATACGTAGGTGCCCAGCGGCCTGGGTCCCGGGAACATCATCGGCATCCAGGTAGGCCCTGTGTGGGCCCTAAGCAGCTTAGGAAGGGCCTGAGCCAGGGCACTCCTGGGCAGGGCCGAGCCTGTGATTGGAGCCAAGGGCGCCCCTTCCCAGGCCTAAAGCCTGGGCCAGAGGCTTTAGGCCTGGGCAAGGGCGGAGCCAGTGATCAGAAGGAGCTGGGAGGCCCCTGCCAAGACCTAAAGCTTTGGGCAGAGCCTTTAGGCCTGGGCAGGGGCCTAGCCAGTGATTAGAGGGAGCTGGGGGGCTTCTGCCCAGGGGCCAAGCCGGGATGGGTTTTAACTACAGAGGAAACACCTTTTCTGACTGCTCATTGGCTAAGCTCTCTGTATGCCACTGGTAATATTCTTAGTAACTTGGGTAATAAGAATCCAAAAAGGTGATATCACCTAGGGTTTTTCCACCATACTCCTGGAGAAGATAACAAAGGTCTGCTGCTAGAGGACTAAGAAATGTCATATCCTGCCCTAGCCGGTTTGGCTCAGTGCATAATGCCTCGGCCTGCTGACCACAGGGTCTGGGTTCAATTCTGATCAAGGGCATGTACCTAGGTTGCAGGCTCCTCCCTGGCCAGGGCCCAAGGTCAGGATTCATGCAGGAGGCAACCAATCAGTGTTCTTCTCACTTTGATGTTTCTCTCTGTCTTTCCCTTTCTCTTCCACATTCTCTAAAAATCAATGGAAACATATCCTCAGGTGAGGATTTAAAAAAAAAAAAAAGAAGTGTCATACCCTATGAAAGACACATCTTGAAAATTCCTGAAGAAAGCTGTCATTTTTTCATGATGAAAGGACTGGAGTCTGTGTTGATGAAAACACTTTGGTGGTTGCGGTGACTGGCAGTGGCTGCAGCAGTGGGGTAATGAGGCTGGTGCCTTCCCCTAATCAGCCTGGTTGCCTCCCACAAAGGGAGACCAGACTGGGGCTTAGGCCCGAGCAGAAAGCGGGCCTAAGCTGTCAGTAAGACATCCCCTGAAGGCTTCCAGTAAGTGAGAGGGGGCAGGCTGGGCTGAGGGACCCCCCTACACACACACAGTGCATGAGTTTCGTGCACCAGGCCCCTAGTCCTATATGATAAAAGGGCAATATGCTAATTGACCCTCACGCCGTTGCAAAAATGGAAGTGCCCACAACCAAAAAGGAGGGAATATGCTAATTGACTGCCCCGCCCTGAAAGATGGTGGCGCCCACAGCCAATATGGAGAGAATATGCTAACTGCCACATCCTTAAAGATGGCGGTGCCCACAGCCACAAAATAGTGGCATCCAGTCTCCTCAGCCCCGCTAGGGTGGCAGATGCGCAGAAAGGCTGGTCCGTCCCTCAGTGGGCCTGGCCGCTCTGTGCGCTTGCCTCTGGAGTTCCCTCAGCCCCCTAGCCGCGCAGGGCTGGCCAGAGGCACAGGCAAGCCTCGGATGGCCAGTCACTACGAGGCACACTGACCATCTCTTGGTCCCTTTCCCTGGCTGGCAGGCTCCGATAGCCCAATGGCAAACGGGGAACTGGGGTGGGGTGCAGGGCCAGGGAGCAGGTGGAATGTCTGACCCCTTGGTCCCTCCCCCCAGCCAGCAGGCTCCAATTGGGGCTGGAGGGTGGGTGGAAGTGGGGGGTGGGGCCGGCTGCAGGCAGCTGTGAAAGATGGCCCTAATCACAGGCCAGGCCTAGGGACCGTTCCTGCGTATGAATTTGTGCACCAGGCCTCTAGTTATGTATAAGTGGGAGACCTGGTACATGAGAAGCTCAGTTCTTCCTTACAAAGTGGTATGGGAAGGCCCTCACTGATTCTTAATAACTGGTTGTGAAATCTTAGTCTCTTTTCTGCATATGCACTAGGACGTAATAATTAGAAATTGATTAAGAAGTAAGACCTAACATGTATTGGAAAGGAATATGAGGTAAGGGAAGGAAACATGGACTTGCCAGCAACATTTTAACTTTATTTTACAGATAACCTGAGTTACATTGTTAAGAGTTGGCATCAGAATTTGAAACTAGACCTTTACTCCAAGACCTGAGTTCTTAGTAGAGGAAAACTTTATTTTATCATCACTGTCATTTCTAATACTCTATTTGTGAGTGATTTAAAGAAAGTCTTGAGTCATATCTGATATTGCCTAACTTTTTACAAAAATTAATAAGCTGAATATTGTTAATTTAGATTGCAAATTCAACTGCCATAAGCGCTGTGCATCAAAAGTGCCAAGAGACTGCCTTGGAGAGGTTACCTTCAATGGAGGTAAAAAAAATTTCTTTTATAAAAGATTAGAAAAGGTCACAATTCTTTTGTTTATTATCTTTGTATATGCTTATATTTGCATATTTTATTCTGTGTTTTTAACTTTGACTTTTTTTCTAATTTAATAAGCAAGATTCAGAGATCAGTAATGGTCTACTTTTATTAGTAATTATACCTTCCCATCTTTCCTTTAACCACCTACCACTTTAGAGTCTAATATAGCTAATAGTGCTGCATATCTTCTTTCATCTTTAGACATAAAAAGACTTATTTTAAAACCCTGTTGTTGTCCCTGGAACTATTTCATAGTTCTCACCTTTGTTCACTGCTTACTATGTGCCAGGTACTGTTCTAAGCTCTTTACACAATGAAATTTAAACTTAAGAACAACCCTTGATGTTAAATATTTACAGGTGAGTTAACTTAGGCACAAAGATATTAAATGATTTGCCCATCACATACAGCCAGTAAGTGGTGGAGGTGGGGTTTGAATCCATATGGTCTGGCTTCTTAGTCCATAGTTACTAGGACACATGGCACAGCCTCACTGTCTCTTTCTCCATCAAGTAGTCATTAACTAACCATTTCCCCTTTTTTGCCTTTTTTTTTTTTCTATTTTCAACACTATTAATAAAGTGATTACCATTTTTGGAAGGAAGGAGTAATGACTCTAAACTTTCAGCATAACTTTTCTTTAACATTTCCATGACTGGTAAAAATTGAATGTAAGTTTTGTAGGAGGAAAAGAGAAGGGATGAAATCATACAGCTCCTTAAGAGTTTAACGTTTTCTCTTAAGGCATGCTTTCTAAGCTTGCTGTTCACACCATTGACAGAGCATGATCAATTTTCTAATTTTTCTACATTACTGAAATCTTTTCATGTATTTTTTTCACTTTTACAACTGTTGTCAAATGCATATGAAATACTATTTATATTTATTTTAATGTATATTTATATCTGTATACTAATGAATTTGAGCATTTTTCAGATGTTTATTGATTATTTAAAGAATTTTAAAACTTTTTTACCACATTTAATATACTGTTTCTGTTTGAATGTGTTGATATCCCATTAGTATAAAACTCTGTAATTCATTTAAAATTTTGCCAGAACCTTCCAGTCTAGGAACAGAGTCAGATATACCAATGGATATTGACAGTAGTGACATGAACAGTGATGGTAGTAGGGGTTTGGATGACATGGAAGAACCATCTCCCCCAGAAGACAAAATGTTCTTCCTGGATCCATCTGATCTCGATGTGGAAAGAGATGAAGAAACTGTGAAAACTATCAGGTAATATATGTTTAGGTATTGCAAGCCTCTTCCAAAGGTAAGGTAGGTCCAGGAGCCCTGTTAATGAAGAAAAATGGAGCTGTACTTGTTCCACTTAATCTCTTTAAGTGGAATAAAAATGTAATTTAAAATCTAATTAAATTGTGGCTAATTCTGTTACATGCACTACAGTATTTCTGAAATAAATTATATTACTCTTGCCACCCACTAAAGATAGAAAGATAAGAGAATTCTGTTTTCTGAAAGGCAAAAATGCTTTATTTAAATACAGTCTAGATGTGATATCTAGCTGTGGAGCAGCGCTCACTAAGTGCCAGCATTGAACCACCAGTTTAGCAGGGATGGGGAACATCTGGCCCGAGGGCCATATAAAGCCTGCAAAGCATTTGGTCTGAGTCTGCCAAAGTTAGGGGTGAGTTAATTAAATGTTTGGCCTAGTATAGCAGGCTGATTTTTATGTTGATGATTTTGTATGGCCCTCGAATGATGTTATAAATATCCAAATGGCCATGGGCAGAATAAAGGTTCCCCACCCCTGAGTTAACCAGTTTTACGCCTTCATGCAAGTAGATTGCCTGATGTTAGAAACATGGTAAGAATATATGCTCAGACTGTTATACAGAAATGTTAGTGATGAATTTGGGGGTAGTTTTCATACTACCACATTAATCTGACTTTTAGCACTTTGTAAAAATTTTTTATTATAAACCTCGTAAATATCTCCTCTGTTAACAGGAATTCAGTGTTTTGTATGTATAGCCCTATAAGGATGTGCTACTTCATAGTAGAATATTACCGTTTTGGCAGGTTTTTTCTTTCATTGGCAACAAAGAGATATTTAAAGGAAACAGATCATTTATCACTCTCACGTGGCAGAGTTGTCATTTATTCAGTCTGGCTTATCCTTAAATGCAGGTCTTATTGTAATCAGTATTAACTAAAACTTATTTACCCAAATCAGAGACTATTGAGAGAACTTAGTTTCCTAGGCATGAATATTTCGTAATTTTAAGAGAAAGTATTTTTTAACTCTTTGAGACTCAAATTCAAAAACTGTTTTTTTAATACATGCCCCCAAAATTGCTCTTCTTCTCCAGCCACACCGTTACTGGCCTATGTTTCAGTGTTAACCAATTTGATTCATTACATTATTTATTTTCTTAATATCTTTAAATAATTTTCTTTCCAGTTTCTTCTACTAGAAGTACTAACAACATGAACAATGAAATTTGACTTTTGAACCATGAGAATTTGAGTATAGGTACACTTGTCTTTTGCCTGGTTGTGAATTTACTAACTTACCATGTTGCCTATGGCTGGAAGCTTTCTCAACAACAATCCCAAGTGGGACCATCTCCCAGGCTCCAGATCTTCCAATTGGAGAGGATTCTTTCTGCTCTGTTCCTTGTTTTTTTATGTTTTGTGATCTCTGGAAAATATTTATGACAAATAATGAGGACTTACAGTGTTATCATAATCTTTTATAGATCAACTGTGTATCAGCCTAACAGGATGCATTTATTTTCTTCTTAAGCCATTGTTTGTTTTCTTATTTTCTTATTATCTTTTAAAAGGACTTGCTTATGTATATGACTTTTAAAATGGAAATTATCAATATGTATCATAAATATTAAATATTTTTTAGTCCATCAACAAGCAATAATATTCCGCTAATGAGGGTCGTACAATCCATCAAGCACACAAAGAGGAAGAGCAGCACGATGGTAAAGGAAGGATGGATGGTCCATTACACCAGCAGGGACACCTTGGTCAGTAATCACAAGCATTTAAATATGATAGTGCATCTGTTATGTGCTTTATTTTGTGCATTTTTAAATCAAAATGAGAATGAGATATTTGTAAAGAATTTTTAAAAGGCAGAATGCTTAATGTACTGTCTTACAAACTGGTGGAGCAGTAAAGATTCAGAAAGGATCTAAGGATAGACCCTTTGCATAACTCATTGCAACAAACACCAGATGCATAACCTATGCAAGAAATAATTGATAAGCTGAACTTTATTACAATGAAAAACTTCTGCTCTATAAAAGGCAATGTCAAGAGAATGGAAAGACAAGCCACAGACTGGAAGAAAATATTTGCTGAAGAGATACATGATAAATAGCATACTCTCCAAAATATGCAAAAAACTCTGAAAACTCAAGAGAAAGAAAACGCTATTAAAAAATGGGCCCAGGACATTCATGTATACCTCACCAATGAAGGTACACAGACGGCAAATAAGCACATGAAAAGATTCTCTACATTATATGTCATCAGAAAAATAAAACTTAAAACAGCAAGATACTACTATACACCTAGTAGAATGGTTAAAATCTAGAACACTGATAACACCAAATGCTGGTGAGGATATAAAGCAGGGGTTGGGAACCGTTTTTCTGCCAAGGGCCATTTGGATATTTATAACATCATTTGTAGGCCATACAAAATTATCAACTTAAAAATTAGCCTGCTCTATTTGGTGAAATATTTAGTTAACTCACTCCTACTACCTTGACAGGGCAGACCAAATGATTTGGTGGGCTGGACGTTCCCTACCCCCGATAAAGAGCAACAGACACTTTTATTGTTGATGGGAAATGCAAAATGTCACAGCCACTCAAGATGAAACCTTATGTCCATATAAAAACCTGCATATGGATGTGCCTTTATTTATAATTGCCAAAACTTGGAAGCAATCACGTGACCTTCAGTAGGTGAATAAGTAAACTGGCACATCCAGACAATGAAATACTGCTACACAGCCTGAAAAAGCAGCGAGCTTCCAAGCCATGGAAAGACACAGAGGAATCCTGAATACGTATTCCTAAGCGAAAGGCCAGGGAACAGGGTTCACAGACAAGAAAGTACAAATTACTCTTAAACATAAAAGCCCAACCTAAAAATGCAACCTAACCGTCCCAGACGGCAAAGTACTGAAAATCAGGTACAGCGGATTTGGAAATTACTGAAAAACCGGTACACCGGTCTAGTAGGGTTAAAATTTCAATAAATGCCAGTTTTTATCAGTTTAGCAAAGACCAAAAAGTTTGGTAACATGCTGCGTTAGTGAAGATGTGAGTAAGCAAGCACTCGTGTTGCTGATTAGCCTTTAAATTGCGTCAAATGTTAAGCAAAATCACTTGTTCACATACCTTACGACCCAGCAAGCCAGTCTTCAGAGATTTAGCCTATAGGTGAGTTACATACCTGTGTGTACTGCACATGGATCTGCGTGTGCACGCAGAAAACTCTCTAAAAGGGTCTCCAAAGCCTGGTAGCGTAGCTGCATATAGGTAAGGGTGGGAGCGGTATGTGAGCGATGGAGGGCTATGCCTTCCACGACAGAGCAAACCTCGATTTCGTGGACCTCAGTTTAACAGACTTTGGGTTTAACGGACATAATTTCCAGTCCATATGTCATTTGTGAAAATAACTCCCTATTAATTTTTAAATACTTTTAACCAAGATTTGCATGCAATTAAATTAACAGGTTATATTTTTTGTGATTAATTCACTTGTTTTAAACAAATTTTATTTGAATAGGCCATATGTTGGAAAAAACACTGTAGCAATTTCACCAACATAAATAAATATTACATATATACAACTATAGTCTACATATTTAACTCCAAGAGTTGCCACTCGTAAACAGTGTCCAGCAAATCATTAGCATGTGATCACTCCACATTGCATGTGGTAACTGGTTCTGTTGTCTTGTGGCGTGACTTTCTGCAGCAATTTTCATGTGTGCCAGCCCATGTTCTCATGTGCAGTAAGCCATGCCCCACCTGTGTACATCTTGTTTACTCAAGGTGTCTGATGAATGCAGCATTTACTAGACCTATTCGGTATAAACTTTAAATTATAGTTACACATACAGAAAACTTTTATGTGCAATTAAACTTTTCATACATACTTAAGTAAAGACAGGTAAACAAATTTGTCAGTTTTTTAACATACGCATTCGGAAAACCTACTTTATTATATAATGGGCTTTTGGCTTCACCAGATACCCCTCGTCTGAATTTAGTCCTTTTTATCAAGGTTTTACTGTACATCTTCTACACGTTTTCAGAATTTTGAACCTCATGAATTTTAAACCTATTAGTACAAATGCATGAATAGGAATGAAAGGAAAAGGAAAAGTGCTTTGGAGGAATCTTTATTTTTGAACTTCACAGTTTTATATTCTTTATTTTATAGAGAAAGAGGCATTATTGGAGACTTGACAGCAAATGTCTAACATTGTTTCAAAATGAATCTGGATCAAAGTATTATAAGGTAAAGATTTTACATTTTAAAAATATGTACATTAAAAGATATGTTTTCCAAATATATCTAAGTAATACTCATTAATTGTTGTACTGGAATATACCTATTCTGACTCTACCTGATATAGTTTATAAAAGTCACTGTTCAGTTCCTTGTTGAAGGGCCTGCCCCCCACCTGTCCATGTCCCTTCCCACAACAGTTCTGCCAAAGGGTGTCTTTCTGTTATGGTTTCTGTTTTTGGTTCGCCTGTCAGGTTGCTGCTGCTTTGCTTCTGCTGTTATGACTTAGATTAAACTGTTTAGAAACTCATATGATCGTGGCCTGTCCAGTATTTCTCTCACCTTCCATGTTACCCACGGTCCCAATTCCCAAATGCTTCTTTTGTCTCTTCATATACTTTTGTGTGGTATTCTTTGCTGGACTTGCTCCGCAATTTGCCATGTCACTGACTGACAATAACAAGATTTTAAGTGTGGCAGTTGTATCACCAAGAAAGAGAGTGGAAACAATTGACTTAAGTTAGTTGTGGGGGGCGGGGGGGTGTTAATAACTTTTTTTTTTGCCTTATAAAGTGGACTACATATAAATGGTTGTTACCATATGGACAGAACCAAATGGAGTGTTTAAAGAACCTATACTGACATTCAAATTTGCTGCTCTTCTGCTTGGTACTCCTTTTGGGGACATAAGGGTGGGGCAAAAAATAGGTTTACAGTTGTGAGTACGTGAAACACAGAATTTATTCTTGTATTATTAATTATTGTGTTATTTTCTATATGAACAGCTGTGAATCTAATGTTGCCCCATCCTGTGTTTCGCAGACTGCAGCAGGTAGAGAAGAAGTTGAGTTGACTTAATGACATTTGGAAAGTATTGAATGTAACGGCTGTTGGCTTCCTAACGTCTCTCTTTCCTTAGAGTCTAGTGACTTGCAATAGGCCTGAATCACTGATAGTTACACTCCATTTTTTGCCTCTGGCCTCGCTGGACATGCAAGTCATTCAAGGAAGATACTGTCATAAGACTTGACTGTGTGTTCCATGGGCCACATACTTAATAGCATTTATTAGAAATGCATAACTGATTGTTTAGTGTACTAAAAATAGAAACAAAGAAGTTTTGTATTTTCTAATGCTTAATTTTTTTACTTCAGGAAATTCCACTTTCAGAAATTCTACGCATATCTTCGCCACAAGATTTCACAAACATTTCACAAGGCAGCAACCCACACTGTTTTGAAATCATCACTGATACTATGGTATACTTTGTTGGTGAGAACAATGGGGACAGCTCCCACAATCCTGTTCTTGCTGCTACTGGAATTGGACTTGATGTAGCACAGAGCTGGGAAAAAGCAATTCGCCAGGCTCTCATGCCTGTTACCCCTCAAGCCAGTATTTGCACTTCTCCCGGGCAAGGGAAAGATCACAGTAAGCGATAAGTTTGTTGTTGGCTTCCCCCTCCCCCCTTTGGTTCTTAAGTATTTTGTCGTGTGATCATGCTTTCTGTATATATTTTAATGCCCATTTTAAGCTTTGTCTGGTGTAACCAATACCATTCGTTAACTCTTGTATACACTTACTCTGATTATAGTGTATACACACAGTCCCCTAGAGCTAGGCTGTAGGGTCAGTCTTCCTACGTTTAAATCCTGGCTTGGCTACCTTGATGTGTGGTCTTAGACAAATACTGTACCTCTCTATAATAGTACCTTCTTTGTAAGGTTGTCAGTATTAAATGAAGAAGAACCTATAAGATACACAGTGTTTAGCATCTGTGAATTCTCATTCAATTAACTACTAGCATTTTGCTTCATGGTGGGATAGAACAAGCTCTAAACGGTTATGGTTCAATCACACTCATGAACTCTGAAGTCAGAAATGCTATATTTCTTTTAACTGCATTAAAACATGCAGAAATATTTAAAAATTATTGAAACACATCCTTTGCACCAACAAAATTTGATAATGGTTTAAGTGGACACTTAATCAGAAAGCCATATTATAATGGCACTTTCCCTCCATTGTATTATGTTACTTATGGGGAAACATAATGCATTTATTAGCGAAATATGGTATATTTAAGTTGAAACATATCAACCTGTTTCTAAATTAAGTTTTTTTCAGATCAGCTGTATTTTGTGTAGCTATTCTTGGCATTATGCTAGGCCCTGGGTAAGAATATAAAAGAAAACAAGGAATTTTAAAAGCTATTTAAGGAGATAAGACATGTACACAAGTGTTAAATGGTACATAAAGCAGTAGAATACAAAAATGAGTAATGCGTTACTTGAGGAACTCAAATGTGGAATGGAAGAGTAAGTAGAGACTTCATGGTAGGAAAACCTGATTTGGACCTTGCACTTTAATACTGGGGTAGGCAGGGCTACAAGAGATGAATGGGGTAGTGTTCCTCAGTTAAGGAGACAAGTATGATCCAAGGGACAAGGGTAAAGTCCATGAACATGTTTGGTGTCTAATATTGATTACTAGGGGCCCGGTGCACAAAAATTTGTGCACTGGGCAGGGGTTGGGGGGTACTTAATCCCTGCCTGTGCTCTCTCACAGTTTGGGACCCTGGAACCCATTGGGGCACACAGCACACAGGGAGGGCACACAGGGAGGGCACACCTCCCTGTGTGCTGTGTGCCCCGCACCGATTTCCAGGCCTCAGCCTCAGGGGCGGAGCTGGCTCGGATCCTCCGCCTCCTCCCCACCCCCCAGGCTGCCCAGCCACCTGGAATCCATGGGGGGGGGGGGCACGGGCACTCAGGGAGGCTATCCCTCCCTGAGTGCCCGTGCCTCCACCCCATCACAGATCTACTTCCAGGCTGCAGGGCAGCCTTGGGGCCTGGGCTGGCTTGCTCCGCCAGGCCCTGGCTGCCCTGCCGCCTGAAATCGATCGCGGGAGCACGGGCACACACGCCTCTGTGCCCCAGCCCCCGCGATCACGGATCTACTTCCAGCTGCAGGGCAGCCTGGGGGCCTGGGCTGCCCTGCCGCCTGAAATTGATCGCGGAGGCTTGGGCACTCACGGAGGCGTGTGTGCCGGTTCCCCCGCGATCACGGACCTACTTCCAGGCTGCAGGACAGCCAGGGGGCCTGAGCTGGCTTGCTCCGCCAGGCCCCAGCTGCCCTGCCGCCTGAAATCAATCGCGGAGGCTCGGGCACTCACGGAGGTGTGTGCCCGAGCCCCCGCGAGCACTTCCAGGCTGCTTTCTGCCTGGAGGTGTGGGGCTGCAGGCGGTCGCTCCTCCGGCACCCCCACCCGTGTGGCCTGCAGGAAGGCAACAGATGGCGGTGGTGACACCCGGAGGCAAGCCTCGGGGTGTCCGCCGCCGCCATCTTGGCTGAGCTAATTTGCATACAGCTGCTCTGATTGGCTGGTGGGCGTGGCTTACCCTGTCTCGGAGAAACGGTTAATTTTACTATTTTGCTTTTATTAGTTTAGATTAGAAGGTGAATAGAAGTCTATTCACAGTGCTCCTTAAGTTTGGAGGGATTTTTGTAGAACTGTAATATATTTGAATGAAAATCATGGACCTTTCCCCCAATATAATACAGGTACATGCACACAAGTGTTATTATAATTGGACTTAGGGACCTTCTCAAGCCCAAACATGGACAAGCCCCCTAAGGTTAAGGGTTCCTAAAAGCAGAATTGGGGAAGGATTAAAAGTGACACTAAAACTCCAGTTCTGCCACTTACTAGCTATGTGATCTTGGCCTCTATATTTCTCTGAAGTGGGAATAATAAATGCTCTTCATGCACTTAGCAGTTTCTGACACATTAGTGATATATTACTGTGTTGCTGCTGCTGTTCCTCTAACAACCTGTCTGGAGCAGAGTTCTCCTGGGAAGCAATAGAAATTAAAACTGGATGGTGTTAGCCCTGACCGATTTGGTTCAGTGGATAGAGCGTCGTCCTGTGGACTGAAAGGTCCCAGGTTCGATTCCGGTCAAGGGCATGTAGCTTGGTTGCAGGCACATCCCCAATAGGGAGTGTGCAGGAGGCAACTGATTGATGTTTCTCTCTCATCAGTGTTTCTAACTCTCTATCCCTCTCCCTTCCTCTCTGTAAAAAATCAATAAAATATATTTAAAAACTGGTTGGGATTAAATAGTGGAGGCCTTTAAAACAAAATACATATTGATTTAAACTGGGAAACTGAGTTTTAGGCACATTAATTTTGTGGGTGCTGTACTTTTTTTGTTTCATTAATATTTGGCATTTGAAATACTTTTTAAATATATTTTTATTGATTTCAGAGAGGAAAGGAGAGGGAAAGAGAGATAAATAGAAACATCAGTGATGAGAGAGAATCATTGATTGGTTGCCTCTTGCATGCCCCCTACTGGGATCTATCTCACAACCTGGGCATGTGCCCTGACTGGTAATCGAACCCTATCTCCTCATTTATAGGTTAATGCTCAACCACTGAGCCAGCCAAGCTGAAATATTTTTAAATGGACTCAAATGGAGTTTTAGTCACTTTACTTACTTTTGATATATATAGTTCGTTTACATTTCCTTGTTAATGAAGTTTTATATTTGGGATTATTAAGGAAATTTTATATCTTGTTTCTTTGAGTTGTCTCCAAAGATTTAGATGTTGCATATCTAAATCTGGTCCCTTGCTTACTTTCCATGTTTCCCTTTCTCTTGTTAATTTATTTTTATTCCCAAAGTAATACAAACATTTAAACTTTGTAGCAATATGTAAAATGATAAAGTATTCCTTATATACATAAAACATCCCCCCATTCCCATATCTATACCTCCCCCCCCCTCAGAAAACTATTATTAATAGTTTGGTGTATATTTATTAGTTTGAGAAGAGATTGGGGGAAGGGGCACCTATATTACTATCTATATCTATATATATAAAAGGCTGATATGCTAAGTGTCCGACCAGTAGCTATGACGTGCACTGACAACTAGAGGGCAGACACTCAACACAGGAGCTGCTGAACTGCATGCAGTGACAGGGCAGCGGCGGTTCTCGGGTGACGCACCCTAAAACCAGAAAGGAAGGAGTCCATTTCTTTGTGGGGCCACATGATTCCACCTTTGGCCCTGGGTTATGTTGTTGCTGGGGCACTGTCTCCCCAAATCTAGTTTACTGCACACTTAGGTTTGCGTTCCAGACCCTGTACGACAGCAACTTTGCAGAGTGACCTCTCGCACTCCGGGACCCCTCGAGGGATGTCGGAGAGCCGGTTTTGGCCCAGTCCCCGCAAGGCTAGGCCAAGGGACCCCACCTAACGAAGGGACCCCACTCCACAGACACCCTTTGAGCCTGGGAGGTTGGCTCCAGGGCATGTTCGTCCCGTCTCACCCAATCCCACCCTGCTGGCCACCTTCTAATTAATTTCCCTTCAATGCACCGGGTCACTAGTATTGTCATATTTTTAGTTTTACCAAAAATGTGGTCATACTCTCTGTTTTTTTTACAACTTTATTCACTATTTAATATGTATCAGACACGTTTCAATGTCAGTATATAGATTTACCTAATTTTCAGTTTTTATATTAAAGTAATGCATATGCCTTTTATGTTTTAAAAAATACAGACAGTTATAGAAGTGTATAAAGGCTATAAAATCTTTGTTTCCCAACTCCAGCTTTTTCATTCACAGGAATTAATCATATTTTTGTTTGTTTTTAATTTAATTGCTGCCATCCTACAACTTACCTTTTTTCACTTAATGATATGTCATGGGTAGCTTTCTGATTTAGTACTTACAGCTCTACACTATCACAGGTTTAGATAATATTCCTTTATATGGATGTAGCATATACGACTGAACCAGTTTCCTCTCCCTGGATTAGTGTTGCATGTGTAAAAATTATTTTTAACAAATGTAATTACATTATATTAACTGAAAGTTAGCCAGTAATTTAAATTTAATATACTGTGGGCATTCACATATTAGTAAATAATAATATTTTTTAAATCATATACTAACAATCCTGTTCTCTTCTCATGCATTATTCTTCTTATATTTTACAGAAGACTTGTCTACTAGTATCTCCGTATCTAATTGTCAAATCCAGGAAAATGTGGTAAGTAAAAATTACCTGTTTTTCTTATTCTCGGGTTTCACATACATGGATTCAACCAATTGCAGAGTGAAAACAGTATTTTTGTTCTGTAGTTGGTTGAATCTTCATATGCAAAGGGCCAAGAATATTTAAGTTTTGGGGAAGTCAAAGGTAATAGGTTGATTTTGACTGCATGGCGGTTGGCACCTCTCACACCCACATTGTTTAAGGGTCAGCTATACAGTTTTAATGGAAATCTTGACACTTTGTCTATTTCTTCATTTAATTTACTCAGAAGTTTAGTGAGATAGATGTTATTATCCCACTTTACCAACGAAGAAATTGAGGCCTAGGAGACTAAATTATTTGACTAACTACCATGAGACAGGCACTAGCTAGGAATGTAACACTAACCAAGATGGAGTCCCTAACATCATGGAGGCTGCAGTACATACCCAACAGAAGGGTGACCGTGACTGAAGAGCAGTAGCATTAGAGGGTGCCACACCTCCAAGAATTGTCTGACAGCCACCATTGTTTAAAAAAGAAGAAAGGAAGAAAATGGGAGGGAGGGCAGGGATAAAATTGAGGAGTGGATTTTTGAGTTACAGGCTTTCCTTTTCATCAGTCTCTTCAAATTAGCCTGCTTTTAATAATATGAATCTTTTAAGTATGTGTGTGTGTGTGTGTTTTCAAATTAAAGATAGCAAATCTCTTTAATGGTAAAATAGGTAAAACTTTGTTTTTAATGTTTATGTTAATTTACTTTCCGTAGATCACTAAATAAATACAAGTTTGTTTGCTTTTTAATTCAAAGCATATTTCCCAATGATCTTCTTAGAGAATACATTATACTTGCACATTGAGGGTGATAGTATGAAAATTAGGCTTACTTTTCTAGAACATACAAAGCCAGTGTTCCATAAAATATTGTTTTGAAAATTAGTTGCCTATGTCATAAAAACAAACATGTATTTAAGTGTTTGAAGAGTCAGAGAGGTTGATAATGCTTTGTAATGGTCAGTTATACTTACTACTTGTTCTTTCCTAAATAGGACATCAGTACTGTTTACCAGATCTTTGCAGATGAGGTGCTTGGCTCAGGCCAGTTTGGCATCGTTTATGGAGGTAAGTGACTATAGCCATTTGCATATGGAACATCCTATAGACGCATGGTGAAATTTTAAAACATCTGCCAGTTTTTACGTCTCGTCACAATTCAGTAATGGAAAGAATAAGATTAGTTTCACAGTAGCCTTACTTTGTCTCTTTCTGAAGCTCGCACGTATTTGTGTAGGAAAAATAAATGGTTTGAAGTTATGCCTGTTTATTGAAGTATAAGTCCTACTGGTTTTCCAACACAAATGAGACCATTTGTCTACTGTTTGCTCTGTGACTTAGGATATTGGCAAAGTCATTTAACCTCACTGTGCCTCAGTATTTTCATCAGTTTAATGGAGCTAAAAAAGATGATCTGCAAGCTCACAGGGTTTTTAATATTAACTTAATGTACATAAGGGTACTTTATAAGCCTTAACAAAAGATATGTTAAACCCTTGTCATCCCTTGCTAAGACTACTACAGTAGTCTCCTAGTTGGCCTTACAGCCTCCAAGCTTGCCCTAATATGTGGTTAAATCACTCGTGATTTAGTGAACCTAGAATAAAATTAATTCATTGGTACAATGTCTTCATCTTGACAGAGTCTCTAAATGCCAGTTAACTATCATTTATTTAATTAATTATTTATTATTTTTCATCAAACAAGTTGATTCAAAACTCCTACCATTTCAAATAATAAAACTCCCTTTATTAGGGTCAAATAATTTATTTCTCAAAATTAAAGGTGAAGAAGAAAGAACAAAATGAGCCAAAGAAAAGAAACATAAGAGTAAATTCATATAAATTTCAGTCTGTGGACAACTTTCAAATAAAGCTTTTGTATTGCATGTGAGCTATCAATTTGCTTCTTTCTTTTCTATACTTTTTAAAAATAGGAAAACATAGGAAGACTGGAAGGGATGTGGCTATTAAAGTAATTGATAAGATGAGATTTCCCACAAAACAGGAAAGTCAACTCCGTAATGAAGTGGCTATTTTACAGGTAAAAAAAAAAAATATTGCTTTTGAGGGGTTTTAATTTTTGATTTATGAATTTTTAATTGAAGACTGTTCAATGTACTGATAAGAGTAAGATTGGGATTTTGTTTGGTTTTGTTTTGGTCTCGTGACCTTTTGGCTTAGTGAGAGGGTAGTGAGCATCTGAATTAACTCCTTAAGTTCTTCTTTAAAAAGGAAAAATTAGTAAACCAGGAGTTACAAAGACTGCCATTATTTTGCTCCATGGTAGTAATTTATTTAGAAGACATTTTCATAAATAAAATCTTTTTTAAAAAATACTATTCTTAATACATCTATCACCACACTTTGTTAGATCATTGTTGAACCAACTAATTCTCACAGATGAGGTGCTTGACTATTACAACAATTATTATAAAAATAAAGACTGCTTAAAAATTCCTACCTTTAGCCCGGCTGGTGTTGCACGGTGTTTGAGTGTTGACCTATGAAACAGGAGGTCATGGTTATATTCCAGTCAGGGCACATGGGCTGGGTTGTTGGCTGGGTCCCCAGTAGAGGGAGTGTGCAGGAGGCAGCTAATCATTGATGTTTCTAGCTCTATCCTTCTCCCTTCCTCTCTGTGAAATCAGTAAAAACATATTTAAAAAATTGTTTCCTGCCCTAACCGGTTTGGCTCAGTAGATAGAGCGTCGACCTGCAGACTGAAGGGTCCCAGGTTTAATTCCGGTCAAGGGCATGTACCTTAGTTGTGGGCACATCCCCAGTAGTGGGTGTGCAGGAGGCAGCTGATCGATATTTCTAACTCTCTATCCCTCTTCTTCCTCTCTGTAAAAAACCAATAAAATGTGTTTAAAAAATTGTTTAAGTAACTATTAGTTGCTATTTTATTCAAAACTCTAAAAGATTTAACTTATTACTGGCTTAATCCATATTAAGGTATATTTTTAAAAAGATATATTGGCAGTGACTTAATAAACCATAAAATAAATTACTATATATTTTTTAAAATATGTTTTTGTTGATTTTAGGGGGAGTGAGATAGAAATGCCGAGGAGAGAGAAACATGGATCGGCTGCCTCCTCCCCATCCCCTTCTGGTGATCCCACCCACAACCAGGATGTGTGCCCTGACGGGGAATCGAACATGCAACCTCCTGGTGCATGGGTTGATGCTCGACCACTGAGCAACACTGGCCAGGCTACTGTGTGTTTTATTTTCTTTCAACATTTTTACCTCTTTGGGGAGTCACCCAGAGGATAAGATTTAGCTTTATCTTTTCAATTTTTCTGATAAACGTTTATTTTATCTTTTTAATACTTAATATCATATAAAAGAGTATATAATATTTAATACATAACATGCAAGTTTCTATTCAGTGTGTAGCTTTTGCACAATATTTTAGAAATCATGGTGATGTGATAGTTAAAGCTGTCAGTGCCCAATTTGCTTGTGGGTGAAGTTCAAGAAGACATAATCACTAAACTTATGATTCCTTGAAGAAGGTAAGAAATTTATAAACACATAACTAATTTTATATTTATTATATTATTGGTCACTAGTAATAACATTTACCTCACTTCTTTTTTAGAGGAGTGATAATCTAAAGATTGGTCTACAAGCTACCTGTGTTCACATCAAGGCTGCCTCCTACAAAGAAAGTTACCCTAAATGGAATATTAGCATTCACACTCCCTATTAGGGTGTGACTATATTATTAAGAGATCTTTTTTCATATCTTATTTTGGAATCTTTCTCATTGTCCAACTAATATGCAGAAAAATAAATATTAAGGATATATTCCTAAAGCTTGATTTCTTGATGTCATTTTTGATCACAAACACTGAACCTCTTTTCCCCTATGTTAGCAACTCTGGATCATGGTAACGAATAGGAATTTCCAGATAATGTACAATGTACAAACTTTATTAGTGTATCCTTGTGGTTATTTTCCTTGGAATTGCCCAGTTGGGGATAGAATTAAGTAATTGTAACATGTTTCCAAATATAATATTGTCATCTTAAATTTAATACAATACTATGTTTGTGGTAGATTCTCTTCAAATTATTCACAGAAAATATTTATATTTTTATATTCAGTAAATGGCTTACTTTGTTTCAGAAACTATACTTAATTTTTCTCAAACTCACCTAGCAGGAAGATGCTCCATGAAACAAGAGTTATCAGTTTTGTTGACTGATAAATTCTAACTCCTACATAGTACTAGGAACATAGCAAGTACTCTTATTATTTGTTGAATAAATGTATTATGTGGAGAATTATTTAGAACATATTAAATTTTTTAAAAGGATGCATGGAATGATCCATTCGTATAAATTCTCATAGGGGATGTGCAGGAGGCAGCCGATCAATATCTCTCTCATATACTGTGTATACTATATGTGTTGTATACGGTTATGTGCAGAAAAGAGCTCATACCTGCATGCACTGTCAGCACTGTCTCATCTGGGGAGCATGAGGACTTAGACGTTCATTTCATGGAGATATGGTAATGTTCAGTGTTTCTTTGGCTATTGCCTGAGCAGAAAAGGGATGGTGCTGAGAAAACGTTATCACAAACTTAAGTAGGAACTTTTCTGTTTTGAATATTGTGTTATAAAGCCAGCACTTTCCCCTTCTTGGGAATCATCCAAACTGGTAAACAGTAAAGCATACTCTGTCCATAATAACAGAGTTCAGACCTACAAAATAGGTAGAAATTTTCCCAAAAATAATGGAAATGGAGCATGGGCGCATGCAGGAAGGGATACCACCAGAATGGTTTTTGCTGGCTCTTTCGAGATCTACAATTGTGATACCAGGCGCCTTCTCAGAAGACAGTCAAGGGGGTCATGACCTGACAAGATTTATTTAATCAAGGGAAAACACATTAAACGAATTAACAGTGGAAGAGTACAAATCACACTATACCAAATAACCAGTCATGTGAATATATACTATATAGTCAAATGTAAATACTCCAAGAATAGTATTATTTGGTCTTCATGCAATATACCTAGAAGTAGATTTTAAAATAAAAAAACAAAGCCCCCACCACCTGAAAACAGTATTTTAATATCTTAATTGTTGAATCAGAGCAAAATCAAAATTTCAGAACACTATTTAGAAAATAATTATTTAAAACACTATTATCAGAGGTTTTGGACTATCACTCAGAAAAAGCTTTTTAATTTCAAATATTAAACAAGAAAGAATGAAAATAAATTAAGAATTAAACTCAGGAAGTTAAGGAATGAACAAACAATGAATTTAAGGAAAGAAGAAGGGATTAACAAATAAAAATGAAATTAATAAATTTAATACTAAAAAGAATAAAGTATGTCCAAAAGCATGTTCTTTAGGGGAGGGGGGTTAACAATAAAATAAATAGTCAACCTAATAAAATATATGTGTCTGTGTGTGTGTGTGTGTGTATGAACATATTGAAGAGATAATCAAATACTGAAGGGGAAAAAAGGGAATCTTAAGGTACTTCCTTGCACATTTCTATCAGATAAATTAGAAAACCTGGAGAAAAATGGTACATTTTCTATGAACAGACTTCAGAGAAAATAGGACATTTAAACAAACAAGGTAAGAGAGAATAATGGTACAGCATAGTTCCATTTTTGTATGTGCGTGTATGATTTAAGAGAGGGTGAGGGGAAAAACTTTATAATAGACAACTACAGCATAGGAGACAGATAGCCATATTTCTAACTCTAGGTTGCCCAAAGAATGTTATGACATTCTGAGTTTTTTACTGTTTACTGTCATTAATATTCACTCTGGGATATTTCACTTCTGTTTATAAAATTTTGTCACATTTTATTTTGCTGCTTGGAAGATTATGGTGTTTTAAGTTGATTAGTAAATTGGAACATCAAGTTGTTTTAAGTTGATTAGCAAAGAGTATTTTGTGCTTCTTACTCATTTTCTTAAACATTTTTAAAAAGAACAACCATGAATTAGACATTGATTTAAAATGACTAAGACACAGTCCCTGCCCCTAAGGTGCTAATGAGGCTACAGAGTAAGATACATACATGGAATGTTACCATACGATAAATATTGGGGGAATTGAGATGATGGTGGATTTAAAAACATTTTAGAGATGGAACTCAACTTCACATGGACAAGAAAGAAAAAAAAGTTTGTCCTCGGCATAATTAGGTACCCATGATAAGGACAAAAGGCATAAGAAAAATATTTCTATTAATAAGAAATTAAAAGTGTAATTATTTGGGTCAGTAGAGCATATTTAAGATGAATTGGGAGAATGAAGTTAGATTTTTTTTTTAAGATCTTAAAATTCCAGCAGAGGAATTAAGATTTATGCCCAGAAATAACGTGCTATTTTGAACATTTTTGAGCATGGGTGACTTCTCAAGTTTGCTTTAAAGAACTCCCCTCTCCCCCGTTAAGATAGGTTGCTTTTTTATTAGTAGAAACAGTATCGCACTCATCTTTGTATTGTCCAACCCTGGTAGCATAGTAGTACTCAAGTAACATGGGTTGATGGAGATAAAAAGATGCAGAGCCTAAATGAGGGAAGACCAAATCAGCGCATAATGTAATGAGAATCCAGGTTTGGGTAAATAATTACCTTAGAAACAAAACCATCTCTTGAACATAGACCTTCACAAATTCTTGCCCCAAAGAGTTCTGTGTAATTAGCTAAAATTTGATTGGCAGTTGCTTATGAGCCGGAAAAGAAGTAGACATGGACAAGAGCAATTATGTAATCAAGTTGGGTGGACGTTCTTTCCCCTCAGTCATCAGCTCTGCATAATTTGGAAAAATCGTAATGTGTGATACTTTTTATTTGGTTTGCTTTTATTGTTTATTTTCCTATGCTGTTTTTCTTCCTTTGCCATGTATTCCATACAATTAATCCTGCAACTCTTCAGAATTTGCACCATCCTGGGATTGTAAACCTGGAATGCATGTTTGAAACCCCAGAGCGAGTTTTTGTAGTAATGGAAAAGCTGCATGGAGACATGTTGGAAATGATTCTATCCAGTGAGAAAAGTCGACTCCCAGAACGAATTACTAAATTCATGGTGACACAGGTAATCTTAATCATTTTTTTAAATTAGAGAATAATTTTTTGACAGTGGAAGATAATTGCTTAGTTTTTTATTTAAAATTTACTTTTATCCTGTTTTAGAAGCAGCTGTCTTACATGTTAGTATTGTGTCTTTTTAAAATTTATCAATTACACTTGACACAGTATTATATTAGTTCCATGTGTACAGCGTAGTGATTAGACATTTATAACATTTACAAAGTGATCACCCTGGTAAGTCTAGTACTCATGTGACACCATACATAGTTGTTACAATATTACTGACTTTCTTCCCCAGGCTTTATTTTATTTTTTATCTTTTAGTTAAGTATCCTGGGGTGATAAGAAACTACACAAAATAATTAAATAGCATTATATGTATTTTACATATTCCTATGTGGGAATTGTTAATCTTGAAGAATAGAATAACACTTACAGTTAACTCTTGATGAACTGTGGTTGACTTTTCAAATTACTGTATCGTTCAGCAGGTTAGATTGGGGTTTAGCTATTGTTTTTCCAGGCACTGAAAAAAATCTGTTTCTTTCAATAACAGATACTTGTTGCTTTGAGGAATCTACATTTTAAAAATATTGTGCACTGTGATTTAAAGCCAGAAAATGTGCTACTCGCATCAGCAGAGCCGTTTCCTCAGGTGAGATAGTCTCCAAACCTCCTTAAGTATCATTTTAAGTATCTTTCACCATGAAGTACCTACATAACAAAAAGCCATGCTGTAGGTTCAAGGGTGTAACCATTTT
>PVJC01001159.1:27246-99877 GCA_004026665.1 Murina feae | reverse complement strand
TAACAAACTCCCTTAGTCTTTTTTTGTCTGTGAAGCTCCTAATTTCACCCTCAATTTTGATTGATAGCCTTGCTGGGTACAGTATTCTTGGATTCAGACCCTTCCTTTGCATGACTTTGTATATTTCATTCCATTCCCTTCTTGCCTGATGTGTTTCTGTTGAGAAATCAGTCGCTAGTCTGATTGGGGAGCCTTTGTATGTAACTTTCTGTCTCTCTCTGGCCGCTTTTAAGATTGTTTCTTTGTCATTGGTATTTGCCAATTTAATTATAATGTGCCTTGGCGTTGGTCTTTTGGGGTTCATTTTGATTGGGAATCTATGAGAGCTTCTTGGATTTGCGTGGGTTTTTTCTTCCTTATTTCAGGGAAGTTTTCTGTCATTATTTCTTCAAACAAGTTTTCTATTCCTTTCTCAGTTTCCTTTCCTTCTGGCACCCCTATTATGCGTATGTTGTTTCTTTTTGTGTTGTCCCAAAGTTCTCTTAGGCTCTCCTGCTTTTTAATTCTTTTTTCTAGGCGCTGCTCTGCTTGGGTATTTTTTTCTACCCTGTCTTCTAGCTCACTGATGCGGTCCTCTGCTTCTTCTACTCTACTCTTGATGCTTTCTATTGAGTTCTTCATAGCAGTGATGTCGTTTTTCATTTCTTCTTGGTTCTTCTTCATTTCCTCTTGGTTTTTCTTCATTTCCTCTTGGTTCTTACACATACTGTCAAATTTGTCTTCCATTCTTTTCATCCACCTTATGACCATTTCCCTGAATTCTTTCTCCGACAAGTTGCTTGCTTCTATTTCATTTACTTCCCTTTCTGGTGATGCCTGTTTTTCTTTCATATGCGGGCTGTTTCTTTCTCTCCCCATGATCTATCTTCTCTGGGTACCTGGTTATATAGTTTTTTCTCTCCGCGGTCAATCAGGCTCTCTGGTTCGGGCGTCCCTCGGAGGTCTTGGGGGATCCCGGCGAGCCCCCAAATGCGGTACCCAGAAGTCATGGTCCCAAAGACTACGAGTGAGCCCCAAAACCGTTGCAAGAACATGAGAGCTTTATTATTCAAGTTAACTTGGTCTCCCCGCTTGCCCGCCGCACAATCTCATCAGTTTTCTAGGTGTGCTCCTCAGGGTCAGTGTCAGAGCAAGGGGTCATTAGTCATTGTAGCTGGTTCTAGTGTTGCCCACCTGGTTTTGCTGCTTTTCCGGGTTTGGAGTAGAAGTACAACTGAGTCCTATATTTATTTTCAGGGAGATGACCTTCTGTATCTGTTGTAAATTGCTCTGTCATTTTGTTTAGCTGTCTCTGTTTTCCTGTTTCACTGTCCTGACTTACTGGCCTGCCTCAATTCCTGATTAATATTCTGAATTAATTAAAAAATATTAGGTATTATGGATTACAGAATAAAAAAAAATTAACTTGGCAAAAGACTGATATATTTCAAGAAAGAAGAAATATATATTGCTAGTTAATGCAAAATTACCCTTCACTAAATAATAGTGAGGTACCATGAATAAGAAGGAAATTACTATTAAATTAAAAAGAAAACCACCATTGTTTTCTAGGCGTGCTTAAATAATCCTAAATGATGTTGGAAGTATAAATCTTATAGCTGTTCTGAATGACATTTTAACAATATGTATCCAGGTTTTTGGCATCAGTCCTTAGTTCTTTAGACTAAGGAAGAGTTTATCTGTGGACAATTTTAGGGGTTAAATGTAGTTTTGTGATGTAAGAGTTGGCAAAAACCTAAATCTTCAACAGTAGGAAAAGTTAAATAAATTATTTTACATTCATGTTATGGAATATCATTCAGTCATTAAAATTTTATGTACCTCAGTTTCATTAGGTGTAAAAGGGGATATTTACCTTAAAGTTTTTGTACAGATTAAATGAATTTATATGTATACTAGGGGCCCGGTGCACAAAAATTTGTGCACTCGGCGAGGGGAGGAGGGGGTCCCTCATCCTGGCCTGTGCCCTCTCACAGTCTCGGACCCCTGGGGGGGGATGTCCACCTGCTGGCATGCATGGCCAGTCTGGGTGAGGGGCTGAGGGCTGCTTTCAGGCTGGCCACAGCCCCCTCAGGGTTCGTGCACTGGGGGGTGGGATGGCTGGTGAGGGCAGGTGTGGATGTTTCCAGCCAGGTGGCCTACCATCGCACATACCTGGTGGGCCTCCACCACTGAGGGGACACACCTGGTGCAGAGCTGGGTGGCAGGCCAGGGGGTGGACGCTGGTGCATGGTCCCTTGGGGGGGCCATGCTGCTGAGCGGACACACTGGGGTGGAGCCAGGCACACGCTCACACACGCCCTATGGAGGCCCCCAGGGTGGAGGCAGGTGGCTGGACCTGTGGCAAAGGCTCTGCGCGGGGGCAGAGGATGCTCGGGCATGACCCCGAGGGGGTACCCACCTCAAGCCCCTGCCACTGAGCCTCTGAGGTCGCGTGGGCCCAATTGATCTATTCCCAGGCCTCGCGGGGCCGGGCTGGGCTGCCAGCTCCCGGCCTTGTGGCTGCTCACCGCTGTCTGGAACCACCGTGGGCACGATTGCTCTATTGCCAGCCGCAGCCGAGGGCCGGGCCGGCTCTCACCCAAGGCCGCCCAGAACCCACCACTGGCGCGATCGCTCTATTCCCAGGCTCAGGCTGCAGGGCCGGGGCCTGGGTAGCCAGCTCCTGGCCCTGCTGCCAACCGCCACTGCCCTGAATCGACTTCTAGGGCACACAGAGGCGGAGGTCAGGCCTCCACCTGTGCGTGGGCCAGTGCGATCTCTCTATTCCCAGCCCCATCTCTCTATTGCCAGCCCCAGCCGCAGAACTGGGGGCCTAGGGAGGCTACCCTGCCCTGCAGCTGCCGCCACTGCCCGAACCGACCACCAGAGCACTCAAGGGCAGAGGCCAGGCCTCCGCCCTTGCGTGCTCTGGTGCGATTGCTCTATTGCCAGCCCCGGCCACAGAACCAGGGGCCTGGGAGGCCGCCCGCCCCTGCAGCCGCCGCCACTGTCCGGAACCGACCGCCAGAGACCGCCGGCGCGATTGCTCCATTGCCAGCCCGGGCCTCCGCCATCTTGGCTGGGCTAATTTGCATACCATTGTTCTGATTGGCTGTTGGGCGTCCTGAAGAAACGGTTAATTTTACTATTTCGCTTTTATTAGTTTACATATAGACAAATATGTATATATATGTATATATGTATATTTAATTTTAATAGTTTATTGATTTTTAGAGAGAACAGGAGGGAGAGGGAGAGAAACATTGATGTGAGATCGTAACATCGTTGGACTGCCTCCTGTCTGCCCCCTACTGGGGATCAAGACTGTAACCTTGGCATGTGCCCTGACCTGAAATTGAACTTGCAGCCTCCTGGTATACTGACAGATGCCCAAGCATTTGAGCCATACCGGGCAGAACCTTCAATCCTCACTTGAGGTTATGTTATTAATTTTCAGAGAGAGAGAAACATCAATGTGAGAAACATTGATTAGTTGCCTTCCATACATGCTCTGACTGGGAATCGAACCTGCAACCTTTTGATATTTGGGATGATGCTCTAACCAACTGAGCCACTGGCCAAGGCATGAATTAGTATCTCTTTAAAGTGCCTGGTACAAAGCTAACTTCAATTAGTGCTTTACTATAGTTCTTTTAATTTTTATTCTTATCCTGAGCCTGTAGATAATCTGATCAGAGAAAAAACATCTATTTAAAACTGAGCTATTCTCTTTTAGCTTGGAGTAGCTGAGCCTGGTGAACCTGTCAGAGAACAGATCTCAGGTATCCACAGATCATGATCTGGTAAACATAGGATGTCTGTTCCCGGGAATCTTGCATAGTCTTTAACAGTGCCTTGGGTCATTTTTCCTAATTTATTATTTTGACTGAAGTGGATGGAAAACTGGAGAAAGGATAGATAGGAGGTTATTCAAGTTCCTTTGCCAGGAATCTCTTCCATCTCTTTCCTTAAATGGCTGAATTTCACATGAAGCCCTAGTAGGACATGAATGATGATACTAGGTAAATAATAACTCCCTCTGGGAGCATTAGCTTGAATATTTAGAAGACTACTTGAATAACAAGCCTAAGGGACAAGTTAGAGGAATAGCAACGATTTTGGGATCACTTGTTTTAGAAAATATTAGCCTGTATTTCAGTAGCTCTTAACTGTTTACATTTCATTTGAGAAATTACTCTGCATTAACTAATCCTCAGAATAACCTTCTTTTCAGATACCATTCCTTCTCTGCAGATTTGGAAACCAAGGCTGTATGAAATGTCAAGTAGTTACACAAGGTTATCTAGATATTAATTTGGAAGAGTTGAGACTGAGGCCTTCAGATTCAAAAGATAGAATCTTTCCCACTATTAATTGAAATGTTTATCCAGTACTTAGAAATTATCCCAAAGGCCAGTTTTGTGTGAAGAGATGATGTTAGAAGAGAAGGGACCAGTCAGCCTCAGGGAGTTGATTCTGTGGTAGGGAATGCTAACCATAGAGGGCTCAAGACAAGATGTTCACAGGAAATAAAAATGAATGCAGGACAATTTGATGGATTTGAACACAAAAGTGATTTAGCAAGCTCAGCCAGTGTGGTTCAGTGGTTGAGTGTCAACCCATCAACCAGGAGGTCACGATTCCATTTCTGGTCAGGGCACATGCTGGGCTTCGGTCTGGATCCCCACGTAGGGGCTGTGCAGGAGGCCTCTGATCAATGATTCTCTCTCATCATTGATGTTTTTATCTCTCTCTCCCTTTCCCCTCCTCTCTCCAAAATCAGTAATAAAAAATATACATGTCTTAAAGTGATTTATCAAGAAGTATAAACTATGGGCCCAGTTATTGGAGCCCCTTACACGTCCAGCGCGGTTCAGGGTTCGAGTTCTGAAGGAGGCCGCACACAAAATGAAGAGAGAGAGACTAGAAGAGAATCAATTTGGAAACTGAGGAACCAGGTGTGGCATCTTTCCTCTACCAGGGTAGATTGCCCACTGATGTCTGAGTCTCACCAGCCTTTTATTGAGTCTCTGAGAAAACAACATCCTTAGGCAGGAAATTCCAAGGAAGAATTTTACATGTAATTAACAGGTGGGGAATTTGCTGTAATTAACAATGTTTCAACTTAAACAATGGGTGCATAGCTCTGACCTTTCAGAGCAACCAAAGTAGGTTAAAAACAATCAGTTTCTAGCATCAAAATAATCAGTTTCCAGCACCCAGTACACAAATTTGTGCACCTTGAAAGGAACTGTGGGCCACAAGGCTGAGGTGGGCACAGGAGTGGGTCTCAGTCCATCCTCCGCGCCCCTGTCGGGCCCCTACCACCATGGCCCTGGTCCCTTGTCTGCCTGCAGCACTGCTCCTGCCACTGCCCTGTTCGCACAGATAGCGCAGAGCGATTGGGGCCAGTGCCAGCAGTGGATGCGAGTGGGGCCTTTGCTGGCAGAGGGTGCAAGAGGTGGCTGTTGGCTCTGATGGCCCCTCAGTAACAGGGTGAGGGGAGAAGCCCTCTGGGGCAATCAGGGTTGGCAGCACCTGTTGATGCTGCTGACCAATTGAGGCCGGCACCAGGTGCTGGCCTTGGGTTTGAGCAGCGGCTGTGGCACAGGCAGCGGGTGTGAGCGGGGCTGGCGCCGGCAGCAGGTGCAAATGTCGGGCAAGACTGTGGCACTTGGGAGCAAAGAATTTTCAGTAAACGCCAGAGCCTTGTCCCGATGACAGCGACCGATGCCCTGCCTTGGTCTGGCACTCCCACTCACCTCTTCCACCATCCTGCCGCGGCCAATACCTGTCATGTTTCATGCTCTGCTGCCTGCTGCTGACGCCTGCCATGTTCCTTGCGCATCCCCTGGTGGTCAGTGCATGTCATAGCTACTGGTTGTTCGATTGTTCTGCTCTTTGGTCTATTAGCACATTAGGGTTTTTCTATTTAGATTGCTTTTTCTGATGGAGTCAGATAGTTCTTGTAGAGCTCTTTCATTTTTGTTTTTGCTGAGGTCTCTCTTTTCTTCCCTCTTTGTTATTTCTTGTTTTCTATCTTTGATATCACGAATTCTTTCCTCCATCTGGTTGGTTCTGTTTTCTTTGCTCAGTAGTTTACTCTTAATCTCTTAAATTGCATGCGTCATTTCTAGGATTTCTGATTGGTTCTTTTTAAAGTTTCAAATCTTTTTGGTAAAGTACTTGTTTTGTTCATTGAATTGTTTTCTGAATGCATTGAACTGCCTGCCTGTATTTCTTGCATCTCATTGAATATTTTTAGAACTGCAATCTTGTAATCTCTGTCACTTATTTCACATATTTCTATGTGTTCCAGCTTGCTTTCTGGGGATTTTTCATTTTCTTTCTGATTATCCTCATTACAGTGGTTATTGATGATAGTTGCTGCTGTCCTTTGCCTAGGCAATTATATCTGTCTATAGTAATGGTCATTAGCAGTTTCCTCTGAAGAGATCTTTCTCCTCTTTTCCAATAGATGGTGCTGAATTGCAAGATTTTTTACCTCTTGGATCTTCCAGTCTTGACCTCCACATCTTCCATAAGGCAGTTATGCTGGGCTCCTTTGGATTTGGGTTTGTTTTACTCTCACCATATTGGTGACTTCTGATCTTTGTGGGGCCCTGCCCCAAGCCCCCACCTGGGGATCTGGGAAATAGCTCTATTGTATTAGCTCTTGGTTTACAGGTGATATGCTCCTCAACGTGAATCCAAGGGCAACAGGAGGTGAATTTTTAGGAGTCCATGTCATGACAGTGCTCTGTGGTTCTGTTTCTTTGTCTGAAACACCATTGCAGAACTCACAGTGGAGAGCCACAGTGCAGAACCCTGTGCTCTGTTCTTCCAGGCTGAAGGAAGCGCTTGCTATTGCCAGCTTCCTCCTCTCTTCAGACCAAGATGTGAGCTCCAAGCTATAGGGCTTTGCTATAGGTCCTTTGCACTTTCCTCCTTTCTCATTTCCCATTTACTCTAAGTCGTTCAGCTTTAGATTTTTCAATGCACCATTTCTCAGGCATGCCTATGTATTGAACAGGTAATTATTTGTTAAATAATAGTTGGTAAACATGTTGAAATTTCAGGGGGAGAAGCCAAGGTTATTTCTCATGCCACCATTCCTCTGATATCCTAACTTATTTTAAGAGTGGTTGAAGTAGTTGTGAGGAGCCATTTTTGTCTGTGGAAGTATGTTGAACAAATAGATTTTAGTCACATTTTCTGGGTTTTTAAATTAATTATATTGGACTTTCTTTATTCTAGAAATAATGTTTAGTAATTTAGTGATCCATACTCATGATAAACTGTCATTTGGAATGACAACTGTATCCAATTACATTGAAAAATTATGCTGCCAAACTCTGAAATAAATTGAAGATGACTTCTTAGAAAATATGTGATCTAAACATTTACAATAGTGATTATAGTTCCAATAAGAGTGGTTGGGGTTTTGGATCAATATAATTATGTATTCTGTATCTTAGAGGCTTAATTTATTATCTTTGTATGTAAAAGAAATAAGTGTATACAATGGGTAGATGGTTTATGATATTAAAATTTCTTAATTCGATGTACCATATTTGTGGCATATGTTACTAGTTTTCAAGGAGAGGCACTATTAATGTAGTTTATCCTGAGACCTTATAAAGATTTAGCTTTTATTATGATAGTTAGCTATTAATGTTTAATATACACTGTTACAGAATCATATCATTCTTGACTTATTTTCTACTTGATTTAATTATTTAAGATACATTACTATATGGAGGGTGAGTGGGTGGAAAGAGATCAACCAAAGAACTTGTATGCATATATGCATAACCCACGGATACAGACAATAGAGTAGTGAAGGCCTAGGCTGGGAATGGGGTGGGGAGGTCATTGTGGGGAAAAAGGGGACATAGGCAATACTTTAAAAAATAAACATTAAAAAAATAATAAAATACATTACTATCTTTAATTTGCAGATCATTTAATTCTTTGTTCATGGCTACTTTTCCTTAGCCCCCCCCCCCCCTTCCTCTTTTAAATACTCGTCAGTTGTGTCTGAATATATATACTCATTTTTAGTCTAACTGCATCTTTAATTGCATAATCTATTTTATTCAACAAACATTTATTGACTCCTTATCTTATGTAATGCTAGGCACGGAGTTTATGAGTACTGTATCTGGTGACAAATGTAGTCAATGAAATGTAAAAATTCTATAATATAAATAAATTAGGGCATAGTGGGCCACACTGAAGGGAGAAAAATACCAATGGAGTCAAGGAAAGGCTTCATAAAAGTGATGGCTTGAGTTGAGGTTTGAAAGATTGCTAGATCTATTTAGAACTGTACAGTTGTGAGGTAGCCTCTAGCCACGTGTAACTGATGAGCACTTGAAATGTTCTGAAAGCATAAAATGCACACTTCATTTTGAGGACTTGGTATAAAAATGTAAACTATGCTATGTAACAAAAGAGTAATATGCAAATTAGGCATCACTCCATCACAAAGATGGCCGCCCCCATAGCCACAAGATGGCGGTGTCCATAGCCATAAGATGGCAGTGCCTAGTCTGGCTCAGTCCCGCCACTGAAGTGGTCAGGCCTGTTAGCCAGGCAGTTGGCGGGGGGCCCGAGGGGCGGAACAGGTGATCAGAGGGGCACAGGTGGAGCTGGCAAAGCAGGGGTCTGGGGGTCTCCTGCCCAGGCCTGTAGCCTTGGCCAGAGCTGGTGATGGCAGGGGGCAGGATCAGAGCTGGTGATTGCAGAGGCCTGGGCTCTGTGAAGCTGGTGATCAGAGGGGCTTGGGGGTCCCCTGCCCAGGCAAAAGAGTAATATGCAAATTAACGCTCACTCCATCACAAAGATGGTGACAGGGAGCTGTAGCGAGGCAGGAGGCTTGCATTGCCCCGGCAATGGAGGAAGCCAAGATTCCCACCTGCCTTGCAGGCCCTGAGCTCTGCTCAAGGCAACAAAGTTTCAAATACAGAAGGTAAATAAACTCAAGATACCTGCTTCCAGCTAGTGGCTTTGAGCGGGACCAAGGCAACAAAGTTTCAATTATAGAAGTTAAATAAATCCCTGATACCTGCTTCCAGCCCGTGGCCATGGCCAGCCTGATAACGGCTCTCAGCCCCTCACCCAGGTTGGCCAGGCACCCCAGTAGTGTAGACCCCCACCCTGAAGGGGCTGTGGCCAGCCTGTAAACAGCCATCAGCCCCTCACCCAGACTGGCCAGGCACCCCAGTATTGACGTCCACCCTAAAGGGGCTGTGGCCAGCCTGCAAACAGCCATCAGCCCCTCACCCAGGCTGACCAGGCACCCAGCAGGACACCCTTCAGGGCAAATCAGCTGACCCCTACCTGTGCATCAGGCCTCTATCCTATACAATAAAAGGTTAATATGCAAATAGACCCTAAGAGCAGAACAACTGGGAATGACTGGTCATTATGACACACATTGAGCACCAGGAGGCCAACGCTCAATGCAGAAGCTGCCCCCTGGTGGTCAGTGCACTCCCACAGGGCAAGCTCTGCTTAGCCACAAACTAGGCTGATGGCTGCCAGCACAGCAGTGGGAGTGGGATTCTCTCGCACCTCCTCAGCAGTGCTAAGGATGTCCGACTGCAGCTTAGGCCTGCTCCCCGCTGGGAAGTGGACATTCCCTGAGGGCTCCTGGGCTGCCAGAGTGATGTCTGACTGCCAGTGTAGGCCCGATACCCCAAGGAACAGGCCTAAGCCAGGAGGTGGACATCCCCCGGGGAGTCCCAGACTGCGAGAGGGCATAGGCTGGGCTGAGGGACCCTCCTCCCCTAAGTGCACAAATTTCTGTGCACCGGGCCTCTAGTCCTATATAATATGCAAATTGACCCTAACAGCAGAACAACTGGGAATGACTGGTCACGATGACACACACTGATCACCAGGGGGCAGATGCTTAATGCAGGAGCTGCCCCTGGTGGTCAGTGCGCTCCCACAGGGGGAGCTCTGCTCAGCCACAAGCCTGGCTGATGGCTGCCAGTACAGCAGTGGTGGTAGGAGCCTCTCCTGCCTCCTCAGCAGCGCTAAGGATGTTCGACTGCAGCTTAGGCCTGCTCCCCATTGGCAAGTGGATATCCCCTTAGGGGTTCCAGAATGCCGGAGGGCACAAGCCGGGCTGAGGAAATTTTTGTGCACCAGGCCTCTAGTCTATAGTAATAAAAGCCTTCGTGGTCCTTGCGCCCTCGTGCATGATGTCATAAGATAGCCAACACAAAATGGCTACCACAAAGTTGGCCACCACAAGATGGCTGTGCAGACAGCGGAGGCAGGGCCTGGCAGCTGCTCCATAGAGTGAGGCCTTGGGCCCTGTGGTTCCGCGTAGTGCAGAGGAGGTGGGTCCCGGCAGAGGAGGTGGGTTGTGGCAGGGGAGGACAGTTGGGGGCGATTGGGCCAGCAGAAGAGGGCTGTTGGTGGTGATCCTGCTGGCAGGGAAGCAGTAAGGCATCAATCAAACTGGCAGTAGAGTGGTTACGGGGCTATCAGGCTGGTAGGTAGAAGCAGTTAGGAGCCAGTGGCCCCAGATTGTGAGAAGGATGTCTGACTGCTGAGGGACCCCCCACCCCCATGCACAAATTTCGTGCATCAGGCCTCTAGAGCTATATAATAAAAGGGTAATATGCAAATTGACCCCAGCGGCCAAACGGTGGAATGACCAGGAATAACTAGTCACTATGACATGCACTGACCACCAGGGGCAGACGCTTAACACAGGGGCTGTCCCCTGGTGGTCAGTACGCTCCCACAGGGAGAGCTCTGTGTAGCCACATTCCAGGCTGTCAGTTGTGAGCGCAGCAGCAGTGATGGGAGCCTCACCTGCATCATCGGCAACACTAAAGATGTCTGCAGCTTGGGCGGGGAGTGGGCCTAAGCAGGTAGGTGGACATCCTCTGAGGTGTCCTGGACTGCGAGAGGGCACAGGCTGGGCTGAGGGACCCTCTCCCCCCTGAGTATACGAATTTTCGTGTACCTGCCCTCTAGTCTCAATAATTAAAAATATTACATGTTGAAATGATATTTTAGATACATTGGGTTAAATAAAATATAAATTAACATCTGTTTCCTTTTACATTTTTCTTTTAATGTGGCTAATAGACTATTTAAAATTACATATGTGGCTTGCATTACATTTATATTTGACTAGAGGCCTGGTGCACAAAAATATGTGCACTCAGGGGGGTCCCTCTTCCTGGCCTGTGCCCTATCACAGTCTGGGACCTCTTGGGGGATGTCCACCTGCTGGCTTCTGCCTGATCCCTGTGGGAATTGGGCCTAAGCTGGCAGTCAGATATCCCTCTGGCAGCCCAGGAGCTCTAGGGGGATGTCCACTTGCCAGCGGGGAGCAGGCCTAAGCTGCAGTTGGACATCCTTAGTGCTGCTGAGGAGGAAGGAGAGGCTCACACCACCACCGCTGTACTGGCAGCCATCAGCCTGGTTTGTGGCTGAGCAGAGCTCCCCCTGTGGGAGTGCACTGACCACCAGGGGCAGCTCCTGCTTTGAGCGTCTGCTCCCTAGTGGTCAGTGTCATAGTGACCAGTCATTCCCAGTCGTTCTGCTGTTAGGGTCAATTTGCATAGTACCCTTTTATTGTATAGGATAGTATGGTTTAGAGGTGACATATAAAAAGTAGATGAACCATAGAAAGAAACTGATATTTTAGCATACTGTCTCTTTTATGTGTATGCATATCTATTTGTGTACATGTACACGTGCCCCATGTATTTATAAATACAAACACATTTATGTATCTTTATTATATTGTTTGAGCCACTAATATTGTGGGTTGTTCTGTTAGGTGTCAGTAAACCTTCTCCTAACTTATGCATTGACTTAATAACAACAGTTTAAAAACTACATATTACTGGGGAAAAACTTGTTCTTCCTGCTCTGGTAAAAATTATCTAAACAATTCATGGAAATCAATATGGCAACGAAGTAAATGCACTTTATTGTAAGCATACTTTGGAAGGCAAATTGTAAACATTACTACAGAGATAAAGAAACAATTTTATTTTATTACTTTTAAAAAATATTTTTATTCAGAGAGGAAGACAGAGGGAGAGAGGGATAGAAACATCAATTATGAGGGAGAATGATTGATTGCTTGCCTCCTGCACAGCCCCACACTGGTGATGGAGCCCACAACCCGGGCAGATTCCCTGATTGGGAATTGACCATAACCTCTTGGTTCAACCACTGAGCCATGCAGACTGGACTGAAGAAACAGTTTTAATAAAATGTAGGAGTTTGTTATGTAGGATTTGGATAAAAGTACTATTATTTCTAATATGTTTTGCTTATTCTAGACTAATTTTTAATAAAATAAAGAATTGATTTT
This sequence comes from Murina feae, assembly GCA_004026665.1. NCBI lineage: Eukaryota > Metazoa > Chordata > Mammalia > Chiroptera > Vespertilionidae > Murina > Murina feae. The sequence continues at coordinate 87,537 of PVJC01001159.1, read as the reverse complement.
TTGAGTTACTCTTAAAAAATATATGAAATTATACTTTCTGGAAATCCATGTATGCCCTATTTACCCAAACCTGAAATCAAGAAGTAGCTTTACCTGGAAAACAGGATATATACTTTGTTTAGGTTTATTTGATTTATCAGAATAAGAGTTAGTCCATTTTTTTTATATTGCAACTTTTGTATTAATGAGGAGTACCATATTCTATATATTAAAAGCCTAATATGCTAAATGTTCAGTTGTCCAATTGGCAGTTCATCTAACCAAAGTGTAATATGCTAATGACATGGGGGAAGACAGTCGACCAGTTGAACAGTCACTATGACCTGCACTGACCACCAGACACTCTGATAGGTTAGCTTGCTGCTGGGGTCTGGCTGATCGGGACTGAGCGTGACGGGCTGGACATCCCCTCCCCATGTCCCTCCCTGGCCCTGATATTGCACCGGTGGGGTCCCTCTGCCTGGTCTGTGCTCTCTGGCAATCTGGGACCCCTTAAGGGATGTCAGAAAGCTGATTTCAACCCAATCCCACTTAACACTGGGGCTGCCCCCTGGTGGTGAGTGCACTCCCACAGGGGGAGCGCCACTCAGCCAGAAGCCGCGCTCACGGCTGGTGAGCGCAGTGGAGGTGGCAGGAGCCTCTCATGCCTCCAAGGCAGTGCTATGGATGTCTGACTGACTGCTGGGAGTGGCCCTAGTTTGTCAGTTGGACATCGCCCTCAGGGCTCCCGGACTCCTAGAGGGTGCAGGCTGGGCTGAGGGCCCTTTCCTCCCCCAGTGCACAACTTTCATTCACTGGGCCTCTAGTGTTAAATAAGACTCGGAATTGAATAGTAGAATCCTGGAATGCTAGTAATTGATAAGATTTCAGAGATTTTCTGGATTTTAGATAAGGAAACCTAAGCATAGAGAAGTTACTGATTTAATCTGCTGCTCAGCTTTTAAGTTGCCCAACTGTATTTCAGGTCTGAATTTCTAGTACCCTTTCTGTTATATTAACATGAATTACTTGGGTTTGGCTAGCATATCTATCATTTTGCTAGGGTGCTATAACAAATACTATAGACTGGGTAGCTTAAACATCAAATTTATTTTTTTATAGTTTTGGTGGCTAGATGTCCCTCTTCTCCTTGTGTCTTCATATTGTCATCTGTGTGTCAGTCTCCTGATTTCCTCTCTTTAAGGAAAGCAGTAATATATGGAATAAGGCTCACCAATATGATCTCATTTTACCTTAATTACCTCTTCAAATGTTCTATCTCCCAATACAGTTAGAATTTGAGGTTCTGAGGGCTAGCATTTTTGTGTGTGTGGGGAGGTGGGAATTTAGGAAGGACCAGTCCCCATATAGTCTCTTTAAATATGACAGAAAAACACCAATCACAGGTTTATTGGGTTTAATAAGTTTATTCCTTCAGTTCCTACTTGCAGCACCCAACATTCCTTTGAAATACCAGATAGACCCACAGTGACTGGCAATAAATTTCAGAACTTCAGAATTTAAGTTCAGATTCTCTGAGCATTCTGTGTTGCAGTGTCACTTACTCAAAATTGGCACATCTCTGTAGTTGGGGAACTTTAAACATACCAGTGAAAAAAGCTTTTTCCCCTTCAAGAAAAAGGAAAATCATTCCTTAACACTCAGTAGGTATGGCCATGCCATCTTTCCTCCTGTCTCATTTCTTTAGGTTTATTTTTTGCAGTGGAAGAAGAGAGACCAAAAATCCAACCTGAGTTACAAGAAACAAGACAGAGATGGCTATAAAGGGAATGACCAAAAGCAACTGAGATAGTCCTTTACTTCCCACATGCAATATATGTGCTTCACAGAAAAACAACAAAAATAACAGTTCCACAAAATACAAAAGCTAGAATTTCAAAACCCATTCATCTAAAGGTGGTGAAAGGTAGGAAGGGGAGTCAGAGGTCTGCAACCTAGTGCCCTTGACTGGAATCGAACGAGACCCTGTGGTCTGCAGGCTGAGGCTCTATCCACTGAGCCAAACTGGCTAGGGCACGTAGCCAGTAGGATATGACATTTCTTAGCCCTTCCAGCAGCAGACCTGTTTTTTTCCTCCAGGAGTGAGGTAGAAAAACCCTCAATCTACTTAGATTCTTATTACCCAAGTTACGAAGAACACCTCAAGTGGCATACCGGCACTTAGCCAATGAGCAGTCAGAAAAGGTGTTTCCTATGTAGGTAGGGCAGAGGTGGAACTTCTGGCGCACCACAGCTGCCAGGCCCTCTTCAGCCCTCACACCCTCCGTGGCTGTCAGGCCCTCTTTGGCCCTTGAGGCCGCTGCGGCTTTGTCCGGAAGGGCATCTGGAAGATGTCTGGTCTAATTAGCCTATTACCCTTTTACTAGTATCAATAGACACCTAAAATTTAGCAAGGCCAAGAACAAACTACTAATATTCCCATTCCATATTAGACCCTCTAGCAGACTTTCCAGTCTTAGTCAATTGCAAACTCTCCACCTGTCCATTTAGTAAGGCCAAAAGTTTCAAAATCATTGTTGACTCCTCTGTTTCTCAAGTGCCCCCATCCACTTGCTAACAAATCCAGTCGCTGTGCCTTCAAAATATATATAGAATTTGTTCAATTCTTACTGTTACCATCCTGATCTTAAACAATATCTATCTCTTGTCTACTTTACTAAAAAAGGTCCTCAATGATTTCTCTGTATTTATTCTTAAAACCTAGGGTTTATTCTCAACTGGGGTTTTAATACTGTTTCCCTGAAAGTAAGACCTCCCCGAAAATAAGACCTCTCCGATAATAAGGCCCCCCGAAGCTACTGTAACTCTGGACTCTGGGCCATGGCGGCGGGCACCGCCACACAGCTCACTGTTGGCCGCAGTGTAGCAGGAAGTGCAAGGTCTCTTTTAATCAGAGAGCCCCTGCCGCTGCCAGGACAAGCTGCCGCCTGTTGCTCACTCTGCCTGTTGCTCACTCTGCCCTGACGGTGTCTGCCTAACTAACAATTAGACAGTGAGTCGCTCGGGGCAGGAGTCAGGCATATTGTGTGGACACACAGGTAATAAATTTCCTTTTTTTTGTTCAACAGTAAATGTGTACCATATTCTTCTTCCTGGAAAAATAAGACATCCCCTGAAAATAAGACCTAGTACATCTTTGGGAGCAAAAATTAATATAAGACATTGTCTTATTTTCAGGGAAACAGGGTAGAATTGATGTAAATACTAAGCAAATCATGTCTCTCCTCTGCTCAAGACACTCCATTGGCTTCCCACCTGAGTTACAATAAAACCCAAACTTCTATAGGCTCCTACATAACCCACCCTGTACTCCACCTCTCAGGTCTAATCTACCAATTTCATTTTCTACTCTATACTGTTGCTTTGACAGTCTCTATTCATTCATGCATACTTGCTGTTACTTCAGCCTGCTATGGCTTTTCCCTGATATCCACATGTGTCTCTCCCTTAAGGTCTCTCTTCAGGTTTTACCTTATCAAAGAGGCCTAAACTATTTTACCTAAAACAGTTAACACCCCAGAACTCTCTCTATGCTTCTCCCCCACCTTATTTTCTGCATATAAAGTTTCTATTCTGGTAAACTATGTATTTTAGGTGTGTATTTATTTTATACCACCTGTCCCTGGAAAGTAATCTCCATGAGAGCACAGACTTTTGTCTATTTTGTGTGCTATTGTTTTACCTCTAACACCTAGCATATATTTGTCATTTAATAAATATTGGTTGAATAAATAAATTTAGTCCTTCAGCATAATTTACAGAGCCCAATCCCACTATAAACCCAAGGGGAATTATGAAAGATGCAAAAAATCTGAAAGCAATATTTGATGACATCAGAGAGCTACAAAGATAATGAGAGATTTCAAAGTTGGACCCAGAAAGGAAGAAAACTCAGCGAAGTAAGTCCAGTATTGGAGATATCTTTCCCCAGAGCAAATGCCCACTGCAAAAGCACAAGTTGAAAGGCTGTGAACCTTAACATAAATTTTAGCATACACATGGAAATAGACAAAAACTATGGGAAGGTGTCAAGCTTTTATGATGGGAAGAAGAGTAATTATGGAAAAGGTTTTAGTTTAGGGAGATTAGTTTTTTTTTTTTTTTTAAGTCATGATATGTTGCAGATTGGTTTTGGGGAAGAAAGAAATTTTCCTCTACCCTTCTAGATTCTTTTGGCTGATCAAATAATTAAATTGACATGCCATAGATTAATGAGAGAAAGTAACCAAATTTAATTACATGCATACTTATAGGAACCTCACATACATGAGAGAATCAGAGACTCCCATATGCATGAATGGTTCAGAGATAGAAAGTAATTATGGAAATTACTTTTAAGTTAAAACATCTAATAAAAGAGTAATATGCAAATTAACCATCACTCCTAGACACCCAAACCATGCCCACCAGCCAAGCCACGCCCACCAGCCAATCAAAGCAGCTGTGTGCAAATTAACCCAGCAAAGATGGCAGCTGGCAGCCACGGAGCTAGAGCAAACAGGAGGCTTGGCCAGCCTGCAAACAACCATCAGTCCCTCACCCAGGCTGGCCAGGTATGCCAGCAGGTGGACATCCCCTGAGGGATCCCAGATTATAAGAGGGCACAGGCCGGGCTGAGGGACCCCCCTCACCCCCCGAGTGCACAAATTTTTGTGCACTGGGCCCCTAGTTTATATATAAAATAGAGATATATGACATACTGAGTCAAGGAATGAGATAAATCTCCTAGGTCTCCAGAGAGGAGGGCAATTTCCAGGGCAATAAGAAGAGCGGAAGTCTAGGAATTATAAGTTTGTCCTTCCCTATAGATTAAGGTGACCAGACGTCCCGCTTTTGGCAGGACAGTCTCGATTTTTAAAATTTGTCCCGCGTCCCACAGCGTTTTAAAAAAGTCCTGATTTTTGGAAAGAGACATATGTACTACTCTTTGTAATATTTTAAGTAATAATAATTAAAAAAAGGACCCCCCGCCCCCAGTCAATGGTGTCTCGCTTTACCAATGTTAAAATCTGGTCATAGGTCATAGTTCTTATTATGGGAAATGCCCCAATTTAAATCCTTTAAGAAAAGGTAAAAGTTTCTTTTGAGCCCACAGAGTCTCAGTTGCCTTCACCTCAAAATAATTCACATGCCAAAGTAGCACATCTGGAGGCCTGTTCTGGACCCCTTTAGGATAATAGTTATTTTCCAAGAAGTTGAATTTTGAGGGTATCTAATATAATAAAAGAGAAATATGCAAATTTGACCATTACCACCAGCCAATCAGAGTGGCTGTATGCAAATTAACCCAGCCAAGATGGAGGCCAACAGCCATGGAACTAGAGCAAACTGTTGCAACTGCCTGCCTAGGCTGGCTGAGCCTCTGCTCACAGCCACACCCACCAGCCAATCAGAGCAGCTGTATGCAAATTAACCCAGCCAAGATGGAGGCTGGCAGGGCAGCTCTGCACTGGGAGCCTCCACGGCCGGCGGCATAGCTGTGCCAGGTGTGTCAGCTCAGTGGAAGGGGGGATCTGGCCGGGGGCCTCCTCGGGGCATCCAGGAGCAGCTGTCCTGGGTCTGCTGCCTAGCTCCGCCCCCGGGAGCCTCCGAGGAGTATCCAGGAGCGCCTGTCCCGGGTCCACTGCCTGGCTCCACCCCCTGGGGGCCTCCCTGGGGCATGCAGGAGCACGGGGCCTCTGCAGGGTGTGCAAGAGCAGCCGTCCTGGGTCTGCTGCCTGGCTTTGCCCCCCGGGGGCCTCTGTGGGACATCCAGGAACGCCTGTCCTGGATCCCCTGCCTGGCTCTGCCCTGGGGGCCTCCGCAGGGTGTCCAGGAACACCCGTCCAGGGTCCACTACCTTCATCCGCCCCCCAGGGGCCTCCAGAGGGCGTGCGGGAGCGTCTGCTGCACAGTGCAAAGAATCCGAACCCAGTCCACTGCCCAGCTCCACCCCAGGTGTGTTTGCTCAGCAGCAGGGCCCCACCGAGGGATTCTGCACCAGCGTCTGCCCCTGGCTTGCCACCCAACTCTGCGCCAGGTGTGTCCCCTCAGCGGTGTGGGCCCACCAAGCGTGTGCAATCGTGGGCCCTCTGGTGGGAAACGTCCAGGCCTGCACTAATGGCTCTCAGCCCCTCACCGAGGGCACAGGCCGGGCTGAGGGACCCCCCCCCCCCCCCCCCCCCCCCCGTGCATAAATTTTTGTGCACCGGGCCCCTAGTCATATTATAATATGCATTCTTACTATTAAAAGTCAACTCTTCAGTTAAGTTAAAACATTTTTATTCTTGAATTTTTTGTTTTAGCTTTTCATCCATAATATAGATTCTGTTATTTCCATGCAAAGCAAATTGGTAAGAAAGATATAGGAGAGGCGACACCTATGAAAACCTTGAGTAATTTAAGATTGTTTTATTAAGGGTATTTTAGATACTAGCTGATGACTGATAACCTATGACTTGGATTAATACACTTTAATAATTGTTTACTGTTGTAAAATAAACTCAGTCATTTGTGTTAGTTTGTGAGTCTTTAAAATATCCAAATTCTAAAATTCCAGTATAATTTAATCATGTAGTACATGAATAACAAAGTGATAAGAGAACATACAAAGGTTATTTCCTACTTATTGTTTAGATGTTTTCATTTTCCTTCCAAAAACTTAAGCTTTATTGAAATAATTTTGTACATGCACAGAATTTACTTTAAAAATGTAGATGTTTATATTTGTTAAAGGATTCCAGCTGTTCATGAGGTTTATTTATTTCTGCGTTTGATAAAAATAAATACCAGAAGCCAACTCACAGTGTATATAACTACTTCTCACTTTTTTTCAATACTAGTTTGTTTTCTTTTATAGGTGAGCTAAAATATACTATTACTCTATACAAGTAATATCAGGTGATATAATGTTATTTAATTCAAGTCATATGGCCTGAAAAAAACAAAAGTCATGAGGAAAAAAGTCTTAAGAACAACATTATGCAGATTAATAATGTTGATAATTGCAAATTATTTTAGAATTTTGATTATTTTAAAACTTTTCTATATCTGAGTAAGATGCATATATAAAAATTCTGTATGCTCTTAGAGAGAAACTTACATAATAACCTTTTTGACTAACAATATGTATAACACGGATTTATGTGTGCAGATTTTATTTGTGTAAAGATAAAGGTATATTTATGGCTGAATTTTGAGATTTGGATAAAAGAATGCAATGCATTCCTTGGTTGGTGTGGCTCAGTTGGTTGGAGTGTCATCCCATACCACAAAAGTGTGCCAGTTTGATTAGTGGTCAGGGCACATACCTAGGTTGTGGGTTTGATCCCTGGTGGGAGCACGTATTGGAGGGAGCAACTGATCGATGTTTCTTTAATACATTGATATTTCTCTTTCTCTCTCACTATATCTCTTCTCTCTCTAAAATCAGTAAATCTCAGGTGAGGATTAAAAAAAACCCTCATAGATAGAAATGTTTTTTTAAAAAAGATTGGAATGTAGATTATTAATTATTTTATTATATAGCCTTTCATTATCCTTTATTCATCGATTTAAAAGTCCAGAGACATAGAAGCATGGAACAGACTGAGGAATCTCAGAGGTGATGTGGGAAAGGAAGGTAGGTGGAAGAGATTAACCAAAGAATTTATATGTGTATATGCATAACCTATGGGCACAGACAATAGTGTGGTGAAGGCCTGGGGATGTGTGTGTCCAGGATTGAGGGGGTCAGTGGAGGAAATAAAAGAGGATATGTAATAGTTTCAACAATAAAGATAAATTAAAAAAAATATTCCTTACAGTTACATTAAAATTGAAGCAAGTAACTAGAATAAAGTTATGTTTTAATATCAAAGCACACAACTGTTGAAAATATCATAGTCAATATTATTTAAAATTAGAAATTAAAATGTTAGAAATCAAATACATTGAGCTCTCATATAGTATTTGTGAGAGAAACTTTGATGTGATTGGAATCAGACACTGCCCTGTGTATGTATATTTGTGTGTATGTATCTCTGTGTATATATGCACACAATAAAATACATAACGAAGCTTATTTGTGAAGGGATTTTTAAGTTTTGTGGTGAAAATGGAGTTTACTACTTTGCATTATAACTTAAGTACTTAAGTGTCTAATTGAGAAATACACTGTGTTGTAGTACAGTCATATGCTGTATAACATTGTTTTGGTCAACAACAGACCACGTATATATGACAGTGGCCCCATAAGATTTTCATGGAGTTGAAAAATTCCTATCACCTAGTTACGCTACAGCACATGACTTCAAATGATTTGCTAAGGATGAGGAGGTTGCCAAAATCAACAAGTCTGTGGTGAGATGGTAAACAACTTTAACCTTTGGTATTGACGTTGAGGAGCTTCTAGAGATGGTTCCTGAGGAATTAAATAATGAATAGTTGGAATTGAAACTGAAACACATAGCAGAAACTGCAAGAAAATTCACAGTGAAGGGGTTAGCAGAAACTTTTTCAAACTTCAAAAAGCTCCTCAAAAACTTTGAATACATGGATCCCAACACCAAAAGCTTTTTTATTAATAAAGAGGAATATTCATGATGCATTATCTGCTTATAAATAAATCTATGATAAATAAAAAAATTAACAAAGCAAACTAGGATTGACATATTTCTGAAAAGAATGACAACTTCTTAAGAAGAGCATCAGGCAAGTTCTTGAGGTATTCAAGAAGACTGCACAGCCATCATAGGAAATGACAGCTCCGTAGGTGTTATTGACCCTGAACACTGTCTAGTAGGGCACGATGTAGAGATGGAAGATAGTGATATTGATGATCTTTTTCCTTTGTAGGCCTAGTCTAATCTGTGAGTTTGTTTCTTAGTTTTTACCAAAAAATGAAAAAGAGAGTTTTAACGAGTAAATAAAAATTAAATAGGAGAAAGCTTATAAAGTAAGGATGTAAAGAAAGAAAGCATTTTGAATAGCTGTACAATATGTTCATATTTTAAGCTAAAGTGTTATTACAAAGAGTAGAAATGTGAAAAAGTTAAAAGTTTGTAAAGTAGAATTGTTACGGTAAGTCAAAGTTAATTGAAGAAAAAAATTAAATTTAGTGTACATTAAGTATTGAGTATTTATAAAGTTTACAGTAGTGTATAGTAATTTCCTAGCCTTCACATTCACTCATCCACTCACTGACTCACCCTGAGCAACTTCCAATTCTGTAGGCTCCATTCATGGTAAATGCCCTATATAGCATATCATTTTTTTATCTCTTACACTGTATTTTTACTGTGACTTTTCTTTGTTGAGATATGTTTAGATGCACCAATAGTTACCGTTGTGTTACAGTTGGCTACAGTATTCACTACAGTGACATGCTGTATAGATTTGTAGCCTAGGAGCAATAGGCTATCCTACCATCCTATCCTATCCTATATAATAAAGAGATAATATGCAAATTGACCCTCACGCCATAATGCCATCACAAGATAGCTGCGTGCACAGTGGGAGCAGGGAAGCAGGGGTGGGGCTGGCTGGTGCTCCGTGCGACTTGGCTGGGGTACCTGTGGCCCCACATGTGTGCTGTGGGTGTGGGGCCTGGCGGCCACTGCACACAGCCCAGAGGCGGGGCATTGGGGCATCACTCCAGGACTCAGGGCTGTACCATGGCACACCGGCCACACAGGGCAGGACTCTGGGACTTGGGGCAGTCCCATGGTGCAGGGAGGAGGTGGGGAGGGGTCCCAGGTCTCACGTGAGTTTAGGTGATGGGTCACTAGTATATAAAAAAACCTACTATGCAAATTGTCCCCATGGGCGGGAGTTCAACCAACCTGGAGTTAGATGTGCGCTGACCACCAGGGGCCAGCGCAGAACATGGCGGGCATTGGTGATGCAGCACTGGCAGCAGTTGGCAGTGGAGGTGCTGCTGGCCCCAATGAGAGTGGGACTGCATGTAGTGTGATGGTGAAGCAGGTGAGCTGGTGGTGTCAGGCCAAGGCGAGTTTCCCGATCGCTATGCCAGTTGCCCCACAGATGGTGATCAGCAGTGGGGGGGGGGGGGGGGGGGGGGGGGGGGGTAGGGCAGGTGAACGGACAGTGCCAGGCCAAGGTGGGTGCGAGTGGGAGCTCCAATCACCCAGCCAGCCACCCCATAGATAGGCCCTGATCGCCATCCAGACCTAGGGAACCTACCTGTGCATGAATTTCATGCACTAGGCCCGTAGTACCATATAGTCTAGGTGTAAAGTAGGTTTTACCATCTAGGTTTATGCAAGTACATGTTGATGTACGCACAATGACAAAATCACTTAATGTTGCATTTATAACATATCCCTGTTAAGCCGTGTGCATGACTGTAATTGATTCATTAGCTATCAGGATTTCTTTGCCCTCTTGGATGAAAGTTACATTATGTAACAGGCAGTGAGGTAGGCACTAGGATATATAATGACGATCAAGACTAGGATTCTCCTCTTCAGGAGCTTGTATTTTTCATGTAAGAGATAATTTACACATAAATCAAGTACAGATTGTAATTAGTGTTATGAATGAAATACCTGTGATGTATTTTAATATAGTATAATGGAGACACAATTTGTGTAGAGTAGCCAGTGAATGCCTCTTTGAAGAGATGGCACTCAAACTGAGACCTGAAATATAAAGAACTGATCATTGTTAACCTTAGAAATAAAGTCAAAGTGAGAGGTAAAAAGTGTTTATTTGAGGTAAAAAAGAATTGCAATACTGAAGCATATAGCCCAAATTATGTGTCGATTATGGGGTGAAGGAAAGGTGTTTTTACAGTAAAAGGAAGGGAAATACATGAATAGAAGGAAGGATTTTCTATTGATATTAACAAGCTAGGTTGCTCTTTAACTATGCATGGCTAGTTACTGGTTAGAACATCCACAATCGTAGGTCCTTTCTTTTCAGGATGTCTACTTCCCTGTTAGTTTTATAAATAGTTGTTTGTAAGACAGTGTTGATTTGGACCAGTCCAAAGGTTATTTTGCCCAGTACACTGTTTCAGAGATTAAAAGAGTAAGACCTATAAGGCAGTTCATTTAGAATTGCTTCTGAAGCCCTATTTTAAAAGGGCTCCACTGAATGTCAACTTTTCACATCATGCAAAGAGCCAGTGAGAGCATTGCAGACAGAGGAAACAGCCAAAAGGCTTGGGAATTGGGAGAAACAAAGATCTCTTGAGAAACTGATCACAATCTGAGAGATTGGAGGCTGTAATGAGCAAAGGAGTTGGGGTGGGTCTGACAAACGGATGAAATTGGTGACATAGACATGAAGATTTAGTCAGATTTTACAGACTGGGGAAAGAGCTTGCATTCTGTTAAGGAGCAGTGGGAAGTCATTGAGAGGCTTTAAGCTGGAGGAGTGATATTTGTTTTTAAAAAATCTAGCTGTAGAGGAAAGGCACAAGGGCAAGGGGAGTGGAGATCTGATAATAGGGCTTTGTTCAAAGTAGCTACACAGAATTTTTTTTTAAATAAAATAAAGCAATGAGATGAGAGTTAATCAAAGAGTCATGTTTCTAGTTGTTTTCAGTAATTTCCATTTATGGACTATTAGTAAAAATGCATGAACCTGTGTTTTCATTTCCTGTTGGTAAATAACAAGACTAGAATTGCTGGGATATATGGCTAAATGCATGTTTAACATAAGAAACTTCCCAAATTGTTTTCAAAAGTAGCTGGATCATTTTGTATTCACACTAAAAAATGTGTGGTAGTTCCAGCTGTTTCATATATCCTATTTGGTATGGCAGTCTTTTTTATTTGATCTTGTGGGTGTGTATTATAGCTTAACTAGGGTTTGATTTTTTTCCCTCAAAAAAAATCTTTATTGTTGAGAGTATTACAGATGTCCCACTTTCCCTCCCTCCCCCATTGCCCTTCTCCACCTAGTTCCTGTACCACTCTAGGTCTTCACCACCCTATTGTCTGCCCCAGCCCCCCTTCCTTCTGACTTTCATCAGTCTGTTCCATGTTTCCATGCCTCTGCTTATATTTTATTCATCAGTTTTGTTCATTAGATTCTTCCTTTGTTTATTTTGATTTTTAGATTCAGTTGTTGATAGCTATGTATTTATTACCATTTTATTCCTCCTCCTCCTCCTCCTCCTCCTCCTCCTCCTCCTCCTCCTCCTCATTCTTCACTCTCCGCCCTTCTCCACCTTCTTCTTCCTCTTCCTCTTCCCTCCTCTTCCTTCTTCTTTAAGAATACCCTTCAACATTTCATGAATACTGGTTTGGTGGTGATGAACTCCTTTAGCTTTTTCTTGTCTGTGAATCTCTTTATCTGACCTTCAATTCTAAATGGTAGCTTTGCTGGTTAGGGTAATCTTGGTTCTAGGTCCTTGCTATTCACCACTTTGTGAATAGTATTTCTTGCCACACTCTTCTGGCCTACAAAGTTTCTGTTGAGAAATCAGCTGACAATTGTACAGGCACTCCCTTGTAGGTAACTAACTGCTTTTGTCTTGCTGCTTTTAAGATTCTTTTTTTGTCTTTAACCTTTGGCATTTTAATTATGATGTGTCTTTGTATGGGCCTCTTTGGGTTCCTTTTGCCTGGGACTCTCTGTGCTTCCTGGACTTGTAAGTCTATTTCTTTCACCAGGTAGGGGAAGTTTTCTGTCATTACTTCTTCAAATAGGTTTTCAATATCTTGCTCTCTCTTTTCTCCTTCTGGCACACCCATAATGTGAATTTTGGTACACTTGAAGTTGTCCCAGAGACTCCTTACACTTTCTTCATATTTTTGGATTCTTTTTTTTCTTTTTGAATTTATGATTGGGTATTTATTGTTTCCTTATATTCCAAATCACTGATTTTAGTTTTGGTGTTCTCTTCTCTACAATTGATTCCCTATAAATTATTCTTTATTTCAATTAGTGTATGCTTAATTTCTGACAGGTCCTTTTCATGCCTTTGATGTTCTCACTAAGATCTTTGAAATTCTAAGTCCCTTGAAGCTCTCATTAACACTTTGTAATTGGCATTTTCCCTCCAAATTGCATCGTAACGTGGGACTTTTTTGACATTTTCTTGCCAAAATTAGACTTTCCGTAAAACATTCATATCTTTCGATCTATTTGATATTTTTCTATGAAACTTTCAGTGTTTTAGTTTAAAAAGAGGTCCCTATTTACTTTGCAAAATATGTGTTGGCGCCCTTGTTTACAAGTTTCCCACACCCCACCACTTAGCGGAACAAAACGAGTTAACTCATCTCCTGCGCTTTGGTTTAAAAAGCAATATGACCAGTTTACTCGTTTCCCGCAAAAAATGTGTTAAGTTCCTTGAGCATCTTTATAACCATTGTTTTGAACTCTGTATCCAGTAGTTTGTTTCCATTTCATTTAGTTCTTTTTCTGGAGATTTCTTCTGTTCTTTCATTTGTAACATGTTTTTTTGTCTTTGCATTTTGGCTGCTTTCCTGTGTTTGTTTCTAGGTATTAGGATAGAGCTGCTATGTCTCCTGGATTTGGTAGAGTGGCCTTGGGTAGTAGGTGTCCTGTAGGGCCCAGTGGCTCAGCTTCCCCAGTCACCTGAGCTGGACATTATAAGTGCATTCCTGTGTGGGCTGTGTGCACTGTCTTGTTGTATTTGAGCCTTGATTGCTATTGGTATCACTGGGAGAAATTGATCTCCAGGCCAATTGGCTGTGAGGACCAGCTTTGTCGTAATGGAAGAACTGGTGTGTAGGAGAAACCCTTATGGAGCAGGACTAGCTTCAGTGGGACTTTGGTGCTCACCAAGTCTGCCTCTAAAGTGTGTCTCTTGTGGATGTGTAGAGTTGTAATCTGGCATGATTTGTCCCCGGGTATACTGGCTCTGGGGCTCCTTGGGAAGTGCAACATTAGCCACTGCCTGTATGCTGCCTTGGGCTACCTGGCAGGAGCTATAGAGCAATCTGAAAATGGTTGCTACTTATGTTGGGCTTGGAGGTACCCAGCAGAGGCCAAACTGTGAAGCAAGGCTGGGCTTGAGGCTGCTTACTGAGAGATATGGGGCATGCTGAATCTGGCTGCTACTTGTTTGAGAGATTTTAGTAAATTCTGAAGCCTGAGGCAGTACAGGCTATTCCTATGGAAAAACTGCTGTAATCAGCTTGGGTCTGGCTACAAAATTGATGAGGCCTGGTCTCAGGGAATCACCATGGCAGATCAAATAGTGTGAGCTAGGTTGTTGGAGACTCAGATATCATGCCTATCAGTCAGCTCCGTGTGTGTGTGTGTGTGTGTGTGTGTGTGTGTATGCGCGCGCGCGCGCTTGGGGTGGGAGATAGCAGGGAGAATGTTTCAGCATATTGACAATGACCTCTGGAATCACTTTTGTCTCTGGATTCTTTCAAGCTGCAGCCCCAGTGTTGGAGCTCAGTGGGAGTGAATCCCAAGAAATTATATGCAATGGCCCTTTAAGTGGAATTGTGTGGGTCTCCAATAGCCTCCAGGTCACTCAGCCACAATCCCTGCAGCTTTTTACAGCCCAAAGTTATGGGATTCTCTTTCTGGCTCTGGAACCATGGCCTGGGGACCTGGTTTGTGGCTGGGACTCTTTGCTCTTTACAGGAGGCCTCCTTGCTCAAAATATCTCTCTCAATTAAAAACATGCCACACGTGGATATCATACCAGCCTGTTCAGCACCTGTCCCCCTCCTACCTCAGTCTTAATGTGCTTCCTTCTTTACTTCTCTAGTTGTAGGTTTTTCATAGATGCCTTTTGTCAGTTTGAGGAAGTTTATTTATAATCCTAGTTTGTTGAAAGTTTTTCTAATAAGTTGATTTAAATCTTTTAAAATGATTTTTCCACATCTTTTGAGATGGTCACATGATTTTTTAGTGTGTTCATATGGTGAATAACATTGTTTGGTATGTTGATTAGTAAGCTAAACCTGCATTCCGGATATATATTTACTAATGTTTTTTGTGTCTATATTCATGAGGGTTGTTAGTTTCTAGTTTTTCTTTTTTTCTCTGATATATTTTTTTCTGGATTTATTATCATGGCATTGTTGGCCTAGAAAATGAGTTTGGAAGTGTTCTCTCTTTTTAAAATTTCAGAAAAAAAGGCGTGTAAAATTGGTAGTAATTTTTTTTTTTTTAAAGTAACTGATAGCATTCATCTGTGAAATTATCTGGATCTGGGGTTTTGTTTTTGGGAAGGTTTGTAACTACAAATTTAATTGCTATGATGGAGACAGGACTAGTTAAGTTTTTTACTTCTTAAGCAGCATGTTGGCATTATTCAAATGATATGTGTTCAATTTAAGTTGTCAAACTTATAGGCATACTTTTTTTTAGAAGAATCACATATTCTTTGAGTATACATAGGATCTATAGCAATGCTTTCTTTATTTTCACTTCTTTATATTTCTCTCAGGCTTTTTCTAACTTCCATCCCCACCCCCAATACATATACTTTGATTTGTCTGGCTAAATAAACTGAGGAAACAGGATTTGGTTTCATCATTTTTCTCTATTGTTTCTGATACTTTAAAATACATTTGATTTTTAAAAAAATTTAGTTATAATTTTCTGTCTTTCTTTGGGTATAATTAGCTTTCTTTTTTTAGTTCTTAATGTGGAAACTGAATGATTTTATTTAAATTCTTTCTTCTTTAGTAATATTAGAATTTAATGGTATAAATTTCCCTGAAGCACAGTTTTGTCCCCATCCCATAAATTTTGACAAGTTGTGTTTTCATTTCCTTGCAGTTAAAATTTTAAAAAATATTTCTGGTGACTCCTTTGATTCACAGGTTATTTAAAATAAATTTTTATGTACTCCCCCCCCCCCCCCATATATATATTTTTGCTTTAATTCTGTGAACTTCATTGACATTTTTTTTTTACATCCCAGGATATTCTTCTCTTGTTGAATATTTGATGTACATTTGAAAAGGATATGTTGCTACTCTTTTTGGATGTTACATACCTACAAGTTGGTTGATAATGTTATTTAAGTCTTCTATGTCTTTGCTTATTTATTTTAAATTATCATTATTATTTTTTGATCTACTTAATCTACCAGTTACTGAAAGAGAAATGCTGAAATTGCCAACTAAAATTGAAGATTTGTATTTTTATCTTATTTGTATTAGGCTTTGCTTCCTGCTTTTTGAAGTTCTATTATTATATAACTTAGGGTTACTATCTCATTTGGAAAATTATCCTCCACCTCCTTATGGAAAGTCTCTGGTTATTTTTCTTTTTTCAAGTCAACTTTTTGTGATATTAATACAGCTACATTCCTTTTTTTTTTTTTTTTTTGGCTACAGCATGTGTTTGTATGCTGTATCTTTGTCCATTCTTTTACTTTTAACCTTGTTCTTTATACATTAATTCATCAATGTTAACCAAAGTAGAAATTCAGCCTGTAATAAAACAAAAAAACTATTTATTTAAGTAAAAATAATTGCAACCTGGAAGACAGATTCCAGTAGCAAGTTAAATTGTGCTCCAGAGAACAAAAACAGGCAAGGCTTATAAGGCAAAACCACAGTGCAATTCATCCATGCAAATGAAAGATTATTGGCTAGGTTAACAGGGATTGGTTAGTTCTATTATGCAAAGAGGTAGGCAAAAGCTTCAAGGAGGTCAAGTCCTTGTAGCAATTGTTCCAGGGTGTTTATGACTCAGCCTTAGTCTGAGTTAGCAACAGGTTAGCAACTTGATCGCAGCTCTGGGAACTTAGCACAAGATGTGCATAGGCTCCTATACTCTGAAGTGACTGTCTTAGAAAAGTTTCTTCCATTTTATTTTTTCCATTATCACTCAGCTATTGCTCATGTGCTAGCTCCCTGGTTCTATAAATGACATTTTTTTTCTGACTAAAACATTTAATTAACAAACAATAATATAATAGCAGAGAAAGTAATAACAATAACGAGAAATTAGAAGAGGGAGTCAGAAAAAATGCAAAAGTCTTGGTCCCTAGGAGACCAACACTCTGGCTGAGCTGGCCTTAGCCCCAGCTCCTTCTGAGTTTTCCTTGGCCTGGCTTCTCTTCCTCGCCCATGAGCCGAATATTGTGCTTTTCCCGGGACTTATTTAGTTCTTTTCCCTTTGCCTAGAGCTGCTGTGTCAGTGTCCCAATGATCTTCTGAATTTGCTCCTTGTTGCTTTCCAAGGCAGGCAGCACCTCTTTGACAGTGCGCTCCACCAGCACCCTTCCAACCATACGGAAGCACTTGCGGGTCTCATCTACCTCCTTCAGCGTGTCAACCACTAGGCTGTGCTCATTCAACTCCATCTCCAGCTCGGCTGCCTTGGATGCTAGGCCCCTCTGTACCTGCCGAAGGTGGTTGAAGCCAGCCAACACCGCCCGCTTCCCCGTGCCGCTCCCGCTGCCTCTGCTGAGGCGACCGCTGCTCTCCACTATCTTCGCTGCCTGCGGGGCTTCCCTATAAATAACATTTTACTGGACAACAGCCATATCTTGTCATTTAGATATTATATGGGTCTGTTTTTAACTAAAAAAAAAAAAAAAAAGCAGAATTTAGTAGTTCTGATGGAGGCCTGGTAATCTGGAAGTCTTACGATTTTTCTGTATTGCCATTTGAGAAAAAGTTTGCTGACCTCTACAGTTTTTTTTTTGTTGTTGTTTATATTGTTGGAGCTTGCTATAGTTTTACATACCTACAATTTCTGCCTTTTAAGAGATGGCTTTAGATTATTTACATTTAATGTAGTTGATTAATATGGCCATGTTTATTTATTTTTTTGTCCTTTTCCATGTCCTGTTTGTAATTAGTTGAATATTTGTTATGATTTTATTTGATACTAGAGGCCTGGCACACGAAATTCGTGCGCAAGTATGGTCCCTAGGCCTGGCCTGTGATCAGGGCCATCTTCCCCATCTTCCCACAGCTGGCCCCACACCTGGTTGCCATCCACCCCCGGTTCCCTGTTCACCATTGGGTGATCAGTGCCTGACAGTTGGGGGAAGGGACCGAGAGGTTGACTACTCCCGCCCGCTCACCTGCCTTGCCCCTGCCACGGGTGGCCATCAGGCGATTGGAGCCTGCTGGCCCGGGAAAGAGACCAAGAGGTGGTCAATGAGCCTCATAGTGCCAGGTCCAGTGGTTGTTCTAGTCGTTCTGCAGTTTGGATCAATTTGCATATTGCCCTTTTATTTTATAGGATAGAGGCCTGGTGCATGGGTGTGGGTGGCTGGCCTGCCCTGAAGGGGGCCTCGGATTGGGGTGGGTGTCCCTGCTGGGGAGCCAGGCCAGCCTGGGCTTGGGGCTGCAGAGGATTTGCAAATCAGCCACACCCCCGATTGGGGTGGGGGTCCCCGTTGGGGGGTGGGGCTAGCCTGGGTGAGGGGCCTTGGGCAGTTTGCAAGCCATCCACACCCCCATCAGGGTGGCTGGTCCCTGCTGGGAGGCGGGGATGGTCTGGGCGAGGTGCTGTGGGCAGTTTGCAGGCTGGCTGTGGCCCCAGCTTTGTCAGGAAGGACATCCGGAATGATGTCCGGAAGACGTCCAGTCATTCTGGTCTAATTAGCATATTACCCTTTTATTAATATAGATATACTGTTGATATATTAAATATACTTATTTGTTTAAGATTTTTTTTAAATTTAGACTAACTTTTAGAGTAATTTTAGGTTCATAGAAAAATGTAGGAGACACTACAGAGATTTCTCATGTATACCCTACCTCCACACATGCATAGCCTCTCCCATCATCAACATCTCCCAATGTAGTGGTACATTTGTTAAACCTATGTGGATGCATCATAATCACCCAAAGTCCAGTTAACCTTATTGCTCACTTTTGGTGTTTTATATCCTATGAATTTGACAAATATATAAAGACATATATGCACCATTATACTATATTTTCACTGCTCTAAAAATCTTCTGTGCTTCACCTATTTCTTCATAATCCCCAGCAGCCACTGATCTTTTTATTGTCTCCATAGTTTTGCCTTCTCCAGAATCTCATCTATTGGGATCATACATTTTATAGCTTTTTCATATTGGCCTCTGCACTTAATAATATGTAATTAAGCTTTCTCCATGTCTTTTTATGGTTTGATGAAATAGTGGTTTTTTGTGTGTATGTGTGTGTGTGTGTTTTAGCACTAAATGATATTCTGTTATCTGAATGTACCATTCACCTACTGAAGGACATCTTAATTGCTTTGCAGTTTTGACAGTTGCGAATAAAGCTACTATAAATATCCATGTGCATATTTTTGTGTGGACATAAATTTTTGTCTCCTTTTAAGTAAATACCAGGTGTTACAATGTTGGATTCTATGGTATGTTTAGTTTTGAAAAAATCCACCGAAGTGTCTTTCAAAGTGGCTGTGCCATTTTGCATTCCCAGCAGCAAGGAATGAGAGTTCCTGTTGCTCCACTTTTGCACTAGCATTTGGAATTGTCAGTGTTCTGAAGTTTGGTCATTCTAGTAGGTGTGTAGTGGTATCTCATTGTCGTTTTAATTTACATTTCCCTGATGTGGAATATGTTCTCATATGCTTATTTATAATTTGTATATCTTCTTCAATGAGGTGTCCGTTAAGGTCTTTAGTATTTCTTTTTTACATTTATTGTTTTTCTAGAGTTTACAGTATGCATTGTTAAGTATAATTTTTTAAATATATTTTATTGATTCTTTCCAGAGAGGAAGGGAGAGAGATAGAGAGTTAGAAACATCGATGAGAGAGAAACATCGATCATCTGCCTCCTGCACACCTCCTACTGAGGATGTGCCCGCAACCAAGGTACATGCCCTTGACCAGAATTGAAACCTGGGACCCTTTAGTCCACAGGCTGACGATCTATCCACTGAACCAAATCAGTCAGGGCTTAAGTATAATTTTTTACCTTCAAATAATATACCAGGTATGGAATTAGAACCTTTTAAAAGTATACTTATTTTTTTCCTCTCCTGTTCTTTGTACTCTTGTTATCATTGTTTTTACTTCTACATGTGTTATAAATCTCTTAATGTGCTGTTCTTATTTTTGCATTAAGTAGTTCTATTTTACACAGTTTTTAAAAATAAGAAAAAAAACATACTTTGTATTTAACAACAGACTTAACAGTGGCATTTTTCAATTTTTTGTGGCATTTCAAATTTCCATTTGATATCATTTTCCTTCTGCTGGAAGAAGTTATTTTAATATTTCTTGTAGTGAAGTATGCAGGCAATTAGTTCTCCTGGTTTTTATTTATCTGCAGGAGACTATTTTGTTTTATTTATGAAATAGATTTCTTAGGTCTTTCTTTTTTGGTTAGGGTTTGCTTTATTGTTTTACATTTTATTGAATTCATTGGGGTGACATTAATTAACACTAGGGGCCCGGTGCACAAAAATTTGTGCACTCGGTGAGGGGAGGAGGGGGTCCCTCATCCTGGCCTGTGCCCTCTCACAGTCTGGGACCCCAGGGGGGGGGGATGTCCACCTGCTGGCATGCATGGCCAGTCTGGGTGAGGGGCTGAGGGCTGCTTTCAGGCTGGCCACAGCCCCCTCAGGGTTCGTGCACTGGGGGGTGGGATGGCTGGTGAGTGCAGGCGTGGACGTTTCCAGCCGGGTGGCCTACCATCGCACATACCTGGTGGGCCTCCACCACTGAGGGGACACACCTGGTGCAGAGCTGGGTGGCAGGCCAGGGGGTGGACGCTGGTGCATGGTCCCTTGGGGGGGCCATGCTGCTGAGCGGACACACTGGGGTGGAGCCAGGCACACGCTCACACACGCCCCATGGAGGCCCCCAGGGTGGAGGCAGGTGGCTGGACCTGTGGCAGAGGCTCTGCACGGGGGCAGAGGATGCTCGGGCATGACCCCGAGGGGGTACCCGCCTCAATCCCCCGCCACTGAGCCTCTGAGGTCGCGTGGGTCCAATTGATCTATTCCCAGGCCTCGCGGGGCCGGGCTGGGCTGCCAGCTCCCGGCCTTGTGGCTACTCACCACTGTCTGGAACCACCGTAGGCACGATTGCTCTATTGCCAGCCGCAGCCGAGGGCCGGGCCGGCTCTCACCCAAGGCCGCCCAGAACCCACCACTGGCGCGATCGTTCTATTCCCAGGCCCAGGCTGGAGGGCCGGGGCCTGGGCAGCCAGCTCCTGGGCCTGCTGCCAACTGCCACTGTGGGGGTGGGGAGCCGATTGGCGGGTTAGCGGGTGGTGTGGGGGTGGGGAGCGACCAGCCTGGTGATGGGTGGTGTGGGGGTGGGGGTCGTGATCAGTTGGCGGTGGATGGTGTGGGTTTGGGTGGGTGGGATCAGTGGGTGGTGTGGTCGTGGGTGGTGTGAGGGTGAAGAGCAAGATCAGCCAGGTGGTTGGTGGTGTGGGAGTGGGGGCTGAGATCAGCGGGTGGCAGGTGATGTGTGTGGGGTGGGTGGGGCGAGATGTACGGGTGGCAGGTGGCAGGTTGTGCGGGTACAGGCTGGGCTGAGGGACCCCCGAGTGCACAAATTTTTGTGCACCGGGCCCCTAGTAGTTTAGATAATATCAATGTTGTCTCTTGTTATAGGCTGATGCACTTAATACCTGTGGCATTAAATGCTTTCAGCAAAAGTACCCCAGTTGTGGGGATATTCCGAGTTCTGTGAAACAAATGGCATTCTATTTCATGTGCCTTTTAGGGACCTGTAAGATAGTTGATCCCCACAACCACAATTCTTTGAAAATAAGGATCTTACTGCTTCTTGTAATACTAGTGACCCACAGGAGTACACACTGTTGTCCTCATGATTGTCATAAGTGGTATTAATGAAACAGTGCTTTTTTACCACAAAACAGTAGCTTCTCTTCACCTAGGCTTCCCATGATTGTTGTATATTTTTTTACTTAATTCCAGAATTCTTCAGAAGTTCATTTTGACATTTTTGGCCAGCTCATTAGTTTTTTAGGGAGGACATAGCCCTGGAATTGCCCCCTCTGCCATTTTTTGGTGATGTCACTACCAAGATTCTTTTCAAAGGAAGATGTTGTAAATTTATTTCACTTCAAAATAGTTAAAAACTGGAAGTGAAAATATATTTAAGACTGTTTTTAACAACTACAAATTGTGCGTGGTATACTTAATGTCTTAGTCAATAATACAAATCTCAATTTTACCTGTGGAATCTTACATATTTTCCATATAATAATAAGAAACAATGTAAGGCAACTGAGAGGTATAAAAAGCAATGAGAAAACATTTTCTTTTGCTTTGTGATCATCTCTGGGGCACTAAAAATACTAAGTGGCAATAAGGTAATTCATTGCTGAAGGAAAAAAGTAGAGTACAGTAGAAAAGCTGGCTTACAATTTGGTGACTATGAATTAGTGAAGCCTTCTAACCAGCCTACTTTCATCCTCCCTGTTGTCCCATCCTGCCATTTTCCATTTAAAATATTGAATACTTTAAATGGGCCTAGCGGTTTGCTAATGATACAGATATAGGGAATAGTTAGAAATGGTCCTTACCTCTACAATGCTTATTGTAATGTGGGGATTAGAAAGAAATTTTTAAGCATCTAGGATATCATGTAATGTCTGTTCTGATATGATGACTCATATGGCAGTGCAGAGAAAGGTCATTTTTGTGGTTACTGGTAAGACTTTCTGGATTAAGTGATATTTAAACTGAGGTTTGGAGGTCTAGTGAAAGTTAACAAATTTAAGAGTTGGGAGAGAACCCTATATCATGACTATTTAATACCATATATGAAGAATTTTAAATGACATGACACCTGGCATAGTAGCAGTGTTCCTTATGATAGTTGGTAGGAAATGGGAAGTAGAGGTAACTGAATCTGGGTTGTTAATTTGGGACATTAAAAGTAATGTTTAGAATTGAGAGTTTATCCAGAAGTGTAAATTACAAATAAGCCCAGCTGGTTGATAATTGTCCAGTTTGATCTAATTAATGAACATTGAATTATCCCATACTAGAGGCCTGGTGCACGGGTTCATGCACCAGTGGGGTCCTTTGCACAGGTGGATGATTGGGGCTGGGGAGGGACCACAGGAGGGCTCCAGAGTGTGTCTGGCCCATCTCACCCTGATTGGCTGGACCCAAGCTGCTAGCTTCCCTGTTAGAGTGTCTATCACCTGGTGGTCAATGCACATCATAGTGAGTAGTCGAACAGTCAAGTGAACAGTCAGACACTTAGCATATTAGGCTTTTATTATATAGGACTAGAGGCCTGGTGCACGGATTCATGCACAGGTGGGGTTTCTTGGCCTGGACTGTGCCCTCCCGCAATCCAGGATCCCTTGGGGAATATATTGGACTGCTGGTTTCAGCCCAATCTCTGCCGGCCAGGACAAGGGACCCCACTGGAGCATGAATTCATGCATCAGGCCTCCAGTATGCATGTGATATCTTTGGTTAATCTCTTCCTGCCCTCCCCTCTCCCACCTTCCTCTGCGATTCATCAGTCTGTTCTGTGTTTCCATGCCTGTGTGTTGAGCATCTGCCCCCTGGTGGTCAGTGCATGTCATAGCAACTGGTCAAATGGTTAAACGGTCTCCTAGGCTTTTTATATATATACACTAGAGGCCCAATGCATGAAATTCATGCACCGGGGGGGGGGGAGGGGGGTTGTGTTTGTTTCCCTCAGACCATCCTGCACCCTTTCCAATCTGGGACCCCTTGAGGGATGTCCAACTGCCAATTAAGGCCCAATCCTGGTGGCTCCCAACTGCTCGACTGCCTGCCTGCCTGATTGCCCCTAACCACTACTGCCTGCCAGCCTGACCAACACCTAACTGCTCTCTTGCCAGCCCGATTACCCCTCACTGCCCTCCCCTGCCGGCTTGATCACCCCTAACTGCCCTCCCTTGCAAGCCTGGTCCTCCCCAACTATCCTCCCCTGCTGGCCCAATCACCCCTAACTGCGCTTCCCTGAAGGCCTGGTCACCCCTAACTGTGCTCCCCTGCAGGCCTGGTTGTCCCCAACTACCCTTCCCAGTGGACCCAGTCACCCCTAACTGCCCTGCCTTGCCAGCCTGGTTGCCCCTAACTGCCCTCCCCTATAGGCCTGGTTCTCCACAACTGCCCTGTCCTGCAGGCCTGGGTCCTCCCCCCAACTGGTAACTCCTAACTGCACTCCCTGGCAGGCTTGGTCACCCCTAACTGCCATCTCTTATAGGCCTGGTCCCTTCCAACTGCCCTCCCCTGCTGGCCATCTTGTGGTGGCCATGTTGTGTCCACATGGGTGCAGCCATATTTAACCAAATGGGGGAAGCCATCTTGTGTGTTGGAGTGACGTTCAATTTGCATATTGCCTCTTTATTATATAGGCTGTGTGTGTGTGTGTGTGTATGTTTTATATGTGTATTTCTATATATACTAGGGGCCCAGTGCACAAAAATTTGTGCACTCGGGGGTGTGGGTCCCTCAGCCCGGCCTGTGCCCTCTCACAGTCTGGGACCCCTTGGGGGATGTCCACCTGCTGGCATTCCTAGCCAGCCTGGGTGAGGGGCTGATGGCTGTTTGCAGGCTTGCCAAGCCCCCCAGGGGGGACCCTCACCCCATGGGGATGTGGCCAGTCTGGGTGAGGGGCTGAGGGCCATTTTCAGGCTGCCCACAGCTCCTATTGACCCAACATCCCAGCAAGGCTGTCTGGGATCAGGTTTCTGGGGTTTATCTTCTAGAATTGAAACTTTGTTGCCTTGAGCAGAGGCCTAGTCAGGCAACGAAGCTTCCTGTTTCCTTAGCTCTGTGGCTTCCATAATTGAAACATTGTTGCCTTGAGCAGAGGCTTGGCTGGCTGAGGCAGGCAGTTTCAACTCCATTGCTGGTGCAACGGAAGCCTCCTGTTTGCTCTAGCTCTGTGGCTGCTGGCCACCATCTTGGCTGGATTAATTTGCATATAGCCACTCTGATTGATGGGCATGGCTTTGGTGGTTGGCATGGCTTAAGTGTCTCGGAGTGATGGTCAATTTGCATATTACTCTTCTTAGATTAGATGATCTTAACTAATAATTGTGATTTCAAAATAAAGTTATTTAAATACTGTATATTAGAAAGTAAAGATACCTAAATTGCTAGTAATTACAAACCTTAGTACTTTCAGAAAATAATATATTTCTAAGCCAGCATTTTATGCTCCAGATTTTTATGCAGTATTAAAAATGTTTATTCAAGTCCATTTGGCATACACTATTAGTTTCAGGTACACAACATATTGATTACACATTTCTTACTTTACTGTATGATAATCACAATAAGTTTAGTAATCATCTGTCACTGTGCTAAGTCATCAGATATTAACATGTTCTTTATGCTATACACTATATCCCCATGGATTAATTATATTGTAACTAGAGATCTGTACCTCTTCAGCTTTACCTTTTTCTACCATTCCCTCCACCCTTTTACCCTCTGGCAACTAGTTTATTTTTTGTTTCTGCAGTTTTGTTATTTCTTCCTTTTTTTTTTTTTAGATTTCTCATGTAATTTACTTTCTCCGTCTTATTTCACTTAGCAAAATACACTCTAGGTCCATCCAGTGTTGTTACAGTAGGCAAGATTTCTTTTGTTTTGAGGAAAGTTGGCTGATATCTTTACTGCTTTGGGGGAAAGGGTTGCTTAGGAGCTCTTGGTGGGGAGGGCCACTATCTCTTCACTTTCACAGGCTTCTGGCCGCTTAGGATGGTGCTGGCACTGTGCTTGGTGGTCATGCTCAGATCATGGCCATACTTGTTCTTGTGGACCATGTGCTGGATGCTGCTCCTAGGCCTTCCTGTTGATGGTGGTCCACTCATAGGATGTGGCAGGCTTTTGCTGCCAAGATCTCTGCTTCATGATGACCACCACATCTTTGCCCTAGGGTACTACTGCTCATCCATTGTAGTGAAAGGAGTTGTAGGCCTTAAGGTTATTGGGTTCTGTAAGTCTGCTTGTTCCTCTTGATCAGGAACTGCAGCAGTTCTGTACGATCATCCATTGCAGGTGGGAAAACATTTCATGGCAGCTCTTCATGATGCCACAGCTGGAGACTGAAAGAGCAAAATTTCATTTTCCTTATTCTTTGAGAAATATTCCATTATATACATACTAGAGGCCCAGTGCAGGAGAATTCATGCACTTGTTGGGGGGTCTCCCTCAGCACGACCTATGCCCTCTCACAGTTCAGAAGCCCTTGGGAGTTGTCCGACTGATGGCTTAGGGCTGCTCCAGGAGTGGGCCTAAGCCATCAGTAGGACATACTTAGTGCTGCAATGGAGGCTGGAGAGGCTCCCGCCACCACCACTGAGCTCACCAGCCATGAGCCCAGCTTCTGGCTGAGTAGCACTGCCCATGTGGGAGCACACTGACCACTAGGGGCAGTACCTGCATTGAGCGTCTGCCCCCTGTTGCTCAGTGCGTATCATAGCTTCCAGTTGTTCTGATGTTTGGTTGATTTTCATATTAGCCTTTTATTATATAGGACTAATGGCCCAGTGCACAAAAATTTGTGCACTCAGGGGGGGTCCCTCAGCCCAGGCTGTGCCCTCTTGCAGTCTGGGACCCCTTGGGGAGGGTCCACCTGCTGGCTTAGGCCTGCTCTCCGTGGGATCAGGCCTAAACTGGCAGTCAGACATCACTCTGGCAGCCCGGGAGCCCTCAGGAGATGTCCACTTGCCAGTGGGGAGCAGGCCTAAGCTGCAGTCAGATAATCTTAGCGCTGCTGAGGAGGCGGGAGAGGCCCCCGCCACCACTGTTGTCCTGGCAGCCGTCATCCTGGCTTGTGGCTGAGCAGAGCTCCCCATGTGGGAGCACACTGACCATCAGGGGGCAGCTCCTGCATTGAGCATCTGCCTTCTAGTGGTCAATGTGTGTCATAGTCACCAGTCATCCCCAGTGGTTCTGCTGTTAGGGTCAATTTGCATATTACCCTTTTATTGTATAGGATAGAGGCCTGATGCACGGGTGGGGGCTGGCAGGTTTGCTCTGAAGGGTGTCCTGGATCAGGGTTGGGGTCCTGCTGGGCGGCCTGGCCAGCGTGGGTGAGGGGCTGAGGGCCGTTTTCAGGCTGGCCACAGCCCCTTCATGGTGGGGGTCCCCACTGTGGTGCCTGGCCAACCTGGGTGAGGGGCAGATGGCTATGTGCAGGCTGGCCAACCCCCCCCCCCCCCCCCCCCCCGGCAGGGACCCTCACCCTAGGGGGTTGTGGCCAGCCTGGGTGAGTGACTGAGGCCTGTTTTCAGGCTGGCCACGCCCCCCAACAACCCAAGCACCCAGCCTTTTCTTTTTTCTCTTTTTCTGGGATTTATTTATCTTCTATAATTCAAACTTTGTAGCCTTGAATATAGCCCAGGGCTGGCCAGGACAGATGGGAAGCTTGAATTCCTCCATCTCTGGGCGCAACCCAAGCCTCCTGCTCACTCCAGCTCCCTGGCCATCTTAGTTGGGTTAAGTTGCATACTCGCTCCTGATTGGCTGGTAGATGTGGCTGATGGGCAGGCTTGAGCGTAGCTGATGGATGGTTAATTTGTATATTTCTTTTATTATATAGGACTAAAGCCCTGGTGCATGAAATTCGTGCACAGGAGTGGGTGGGTGTGGGGCAGGGAGACCCTCAGCCTGGCTTGCAGCCTCTCCAGGAACCCTTGGGGCTGTTGGCTCCTAACTGCTCACCTGCCCGCTGGCCTGATCCCCCTAACGGCTCTCCCCTGTCGACCTGATCCCCCTAACTGCTCTATCCTGCCAGCCTGATCCTCCTAACTGCTCTCCTCTGCCTGCCTGATGACCTCTAACTTCCTCTGCCTCAGCCCTGCCACTATGGCTTTTTTTAGAAGGATGTCCAGAAGATCATCTGGAAGATGTTCAGTCTAATTAGCATATTTCTTTTTATTAGTATAGATGCCACCTTGTTCTAAAAATGCAGGTTTTTAGCAGGTTTTCCTATCATTGAAGGGGAGCCTGCAGTAGCATCCTGGGTTCTGACTAGGGCTTATGCACTGGTGCTTTATCTTAGCAGATAAGATTCCAAGAAGAAGATTCTTGGATGTACCTTGAACATTTCTATCGATTTTGCCAAATCCTCCTCCAAAAATGTTGAACCACTTTAAACTCCCACCAACAACCATGCATGTGCCCTCTGTCCTACTTTGATGCCAATATCATTGATTTCCCCCTAGAAGCTTCCCTCCCCTCAACCGGAACTGCTTGGCTTGAGCCATACTCACTGTTCAGCTTGGGACTTGATTTCCCGAGATAGAATTATGGAGGAGGAAAAATAGTGTTCCTCTACCCTTCTGAGTTCTTAGCGGAGGCCCTTGTAATGAAAGACAGATTACCAAGAGAAAAACAAAAGTTCATTAACATGTGTACCTCGTGTATATTTGGGAGATCCCAGGGAAAAATGAATAACTCCCCAAGGTGGCTTAGAATCCAGATTTAATACCTTCTTCCTAGGGAAAGGGGACGGGATATCTAGGCCTCTTAGAGGAGAATACATGAGTTTTAGGAAACATGAATGGGGGTGGGGGAGATAGTTTGTAACGAAGTTTGGGTGTGATGTCAACTTGTAGTCTCCTGTCCTGTGACAGAAGTCAGTCTTCACTGGCTGATGACACTTTTCCCATCGAGGGAACCTTTTGGAGGGGTCCGATTTTAGGCAGATCAGGAGACTTTAGTGAAAGCCTCTCCTTGCATTTGCTGTTTTTCAAGCATCTGCAGCTCAGGATCATCAATATAAGAACACAGCATATGTTGGGGTGGCATGTTCTCTGACCTTCAGAATAAACCCAACAAAAGCTTGTTTCCTTTCTTAGATGATTTGCCACAGTAGTGTTATTCCCTGGAGATAGTATTCTGACCAGACCTTCCTGGGAGTGGTCATAACATACCCTTTGCTCGTAGAAAGGTGTGGGTCATATCAATAAATAAATCAGGGTCAGTTTTCTCATCTTGTGGAAAGGGAGATAAAATTATGATAGTTTATCTCTCTCTCCACAGTTTTCCTGCAGATTTGTGTCTCTCCTGTATCCCCTGTGTCCCCAGTGCCTCCATGGCTCTGAGGCTTGGGGTTGCTGGGTGCTGGGTCCTCCTGTGGGCTTGTGTCTCTGCTTCTCTGACCCCAGTGGCCCCAGCACCGCTGCGGCTGTGGGGCTTGGAGCTGTTGGGTGCCAGGCACCCCTGTGGGCTTGTGTCTCTGCTCCTCTCACCCCAGCACCACTACAGCTGTGGGGCTTGGAGCTGCTGGGTGCTGAGCCTCCTTGAAGGTTTGTGTCTCTGCTCCTCCAACCCTGGTGCTAAAGCAGGGCTTGAGTCTGCTGGGTGCCGGCTCCTCTGCGGGCTGTGTCTCTGCTTCTCCGACCCCAGTGGCCCTAGCACCTCCACAGCCTTGGGGCTTGGGGCTGCTGTGTGCCAGGCCCTCTGAAGGCTCTGCACTGAGCTTCTGCCCCCTGGTGGTCAGTGTGTGTCATAATGACCAGTCATTCCCAGTTGTTCTGCTGTTAGGATCAATTTGCATATTATCCTTTTATTATATAGGATGGAGGCCTGGTGCATGGGTGGGGGCTCGCTGGTTTACCCTGAAGGGTATCCCAAATCAGCATGGGGTTCCCGCTGGGGTGCCTGGCCAGCCTGGGTGAGTGACTGATGGCTGTTTGGAGGCTGGCCACAGACCCTTCAAGGTGTGTGTCCCCCCTGGGGTGCCTGACCAGCCTGGGTGAGGGGCTGAATGCCGTTTTCAGACTGGCCACATCTCCTTCAGGGAGGGAGTCCCTGCTGGGATACCAGGCCAGCCCGGGTGAGGGGCTAAGGGCTGTTTTTAGGCTGGCCACATCCCCTTCAGGGAGGGAGGTACTGCTGGGGTACCTGGCTGGCCTGGGTGATGGCTGATGGTTGTTTGCAGGCTGGCCACAGCCCCTTCAGCGAGGGGGTCGCTGCTGGGGTACCCAGCCAGCCTGGGTGAAGGGCTGATGGCTGTTTGCAGCGAGGCTGGCTGGAAACTGGTATCTGGGATTTATTTAACTTCTGAAGTTGAAACTTGGTTGCTTTAACCAGAGCCCAGGTCAGGTTGCCCCTGACGACCCAGGCTCCTAGGGCTTCCTTGAGCCCAAGTCTGGAAACAGGTATCTGAAGTTTATCTTCTATAATTGAAACTTTGTTGCCTTGAGCGGAGGCTACAGCCAGCCTAGGCAGACAAAAACCTTAGCTTCCTCCATTCCAGCTCTGTGGCTGCCGGCTGCTGGCTTGGCTGGTGGACGTGGCTTAGGTGTAACAGAGTGAGGGTTAATTTGATTACTCTTTTATTAGATTAGACTCTTAAAGAAGAACACTGACAAACTGGATATCATTTTTTATCAATAGAATGGAAAATTTAGGAAGATAATAATGGCCATATATGGATTTCAAGATGGCAGCAGAGAAGGTGGACCTATTTTGCACATCCTACCAGAGTCAGGCTGGATATAGTCCTTGTTAAATGTCTCCTCTCCAATCCTCAATTGGTAATGCCAGGTGAATGTTCACCAATTTAGTTTTATATCCTGTCTGACTCTGGAAGGAAGTGCAAATAAGGTCCACCTACTCTGCTACCATCTTGCAATCCATATATGGCTATTATTATCTTCCTAAATTTTCCATTCTATTGATAAAAATCATACCCAGTTTGTCAGTGTTCTTCTTTAAGAATGGTACTTATAATGGAATACAATAATTTATGTGTGATTGGCCAATTGAGAATGAACATCATTATAGTATGTCTTTTATTCTATATGTATTTGTCTATCTCTATACTTGAAGTAGCATTTGGGAAGTACAGTAATAATTATAACTAATTTGGCATAATGCCACATGTCAAATAGGTTCCTGTTAGATCAACTTTCAACTTTTTAAAGTATTATATGATAGGTATTTCTCTTTCAAACTTTTTAACATTGATTATTTCATTTCAGCATTTACATTTTATTTCTTAACATTCATACTTAAATTTTGTCTTTTAATTATTATCACTTTTAAGAGCCAAACCCATTTTTTGTAGGAATATTTCGTGAATCCCACCCAGGAATCATATTCTCTATTTTGCTCTGTTATTCTAGATTTGAAATCACCTTTTTCCATTAAAAATTTACATTTCTCTTTGCAAAATTTAATTCTTACAAAGCAACTGTGTTCACTTATCTGTAGCTTAGAAATTTTTATCAAAGTAGTTTTAGACTAAACAAAAACAGTTTTTAGAGTAGCTATGCTTTCTTGCTAGTTGAATGTTTGGTATTATTTTATTTTATTGTTATAAATAATCTTCCACCTTATTAGTTATTGTGTCTTTTTTTCTTCTTGCAGCTGGTTGGTGGAGAATTTGACTTGGAGATGAATTTTATTATCCAGGATGCTGAGAGTATAACGTGCATGACAGAGCTTTTGGAGCACTGTGATGTAACTTGTCAAGCAGAAATATGGAGCATGTTTACAGCCATTTTACGAAAAAGTGTTCGGAATTTACAGACTAGCACGGAAGTTGGGCTAATTGAACAAGTATTGCTGAAAATGAGTGCTGTAGATGACATGATAGCAGGTATGAGGTTATCTGACAGGAAAATATAGTTTAAATGTTTGTAGAGATTTATATTCTGTAGGTAATATAAATTTGTTAAAGCTACCTTGATTTAAAATAGATAAATAGAAATATATGGAAAATTTTGATTTTTATATTAAGGGAAAATCTGGCAAATGTAGGATGACTTCTTCTGTATTAGACAAACATAATTACTAAGTTTGCTTTTCCAGGTTTTAGGAAATCTAAATAATATGAATAAATGCTATGAAATCTAAAAGAAAACTAAGCAGTACTATTCTATGTAGTATTTAATTAAATTTTTACATAATTAAAAGACACAATACATATTATATTTCTGTATAATGGGCACTTTATCCAATTCTTGGAACTCTTTGCTCTTCAATTTGACATACATGGAACTATGACAGGAGGAACTAAAAATTTTAGGATAAACTTGTTTTTGGGAGGTGTTCATTTTACTAGACAATTTTGAAGAAATATTTGTAGAAAATAAACAAATATATTGAGGACTAGAATATAAAATTAGCATGAAATTTCAAGGTAAAATATTATTATACTTTTATTGTGTTATTTTAAATAATAATTTTGAAGTCTTTATTCTTCACCACAAGTTATTTACCTCCCTGAAAGTTCATTCCCCTTTGGGGTAGATGCACTGAAATATAAATAGTTGAAAAGGTAGTCCCAGCGTAACAGTCATTCTCAAAAAATAAATGTCGAGTTTGAAGTTTTGATTCTCTGAAGCCATGAACCTTGTGCATAAGTGACATGAAAAGGGTTTTATAATTCTAAAAGTGACAGTGTGATTCCACAATATCACATCTGATTCTTAAAAGTAGTTCAGACACTAGAGAATTCACTATTCTATTTTGATTTATGCTTTAATTAATACTAGCAGAGCAAAACAATCAAAATAGAATGGAATGAAGAATAAGTTAAAGATGAATGCTTTTAAAATTTAAATAGTATTTTAAAATTTTTGTCTTTCTTAAAGAATATACTAAAATCATTTTTAGCCCTAACTGGTTTGGCTCAGTGGATAGAGCGTCGGCCTGCAGACTCAAGGGTCCCAGGTTCGATTCCGGTCAAGGGCATGTACCTTGGTTGCGGTCACATCCCCAGTAGGGAGTGTGCAGGAGGCAGCTGATCGATGTTTCCCTCTCATCGATGTTCCTAACTCTCTATCCCTCTCCCTTCCTCTCTGTAAAAAATCAATAAAATATATTAAAAAAAACCATTTTTAATTGCTTTCATGGTGGCATCTACTTATTTAGAATGCTTTAGTATTCTCTATATTATTTACTAATGATTCATTTGAAGAAAAGTTAGATTCTAACAAAATACATTTTTAATGTAGATGTACCATTTCTGTAAATTCTAGCATCGTTTAAAGAAATTTATTTTTATAAAGTTATATGTACATGTTTTATTGAAGATCATGTGATCTTTGAATACTTTATCTGGATTTAACCTGTTAAATTTTTTTCTCGGTAAATAATAAAGTGTCTACCACTTTATAGAGTGCATTTTTCAAAATGTGCCACATTTACATACATAGTGGTTACAGGCATATAATTGGTGAGCATTCAGATATAAGGTGATAGTAAGTGTGATAGTACCACAGAACATTCATATCTTCACAAATTTCTGTTATGTAAAGCTTCCTAATTCTTATATCTTTGCTTTAAATAATAATAAGATAACAAATTTCACTTTTTGTTGTATTAAGCATTGAATAAGTGTGAGGAAACAACCTCTGCACCTTACTTTTCAGTAGGGAAATTAAAATTTAGGCAATATACTAATGAAGTATCAGTAACCACCAAAAACCTACTAAATTTTTAACTCTATTTTGTAGCATAAATTCAAAGACATACATTTTATTTGATAATGTGAAGGTATCACTAGAAGATGGAGGAAATTGATTGGAGAATTTCATAGTTTTGGTATTTTTTTCTCCCTTAAAAATCTTGTTGTACAGAAAAGAAGACCTGTTACATAATTAAACTGAGCTACTTTGTGATATGTACTATAAATAAGAAATTTTAGTAATTATATAATTGAATACACACTTAATAGGTCACTTTTTATGGCATACATAAGGAGATGAGAGATGGAAATTACATATTTCAAAAAAGTATTTGTAGGTGAACTTTTTAAAAAATACATTTTTAGTGATTTCAGAGAGGAAGGGAGAGGGATATAGGGAGAAACATCAATGATGAGAGAGAATCATTGACTGGCTGCCTCCTGCACACCCCCCCACTGGTGGGGGGGGCGTCCAGTCTGCAACCCTGGCATGTGCCCTTGGCTGGAATCGGACCTGGGACCCTTCAGTCCTCAAACCTGCTCTCTGTCCACTGAGCCAAACCAGCTAGGGCTGTAGGTGAACTTTTAAGAAGTCTATGAAGATTGAAGCTGACTTAAAAACTGCTTTATATTAACCTAAAAGGTTTAAGATGCTTAATTTTTATCCAGAATTCTTTCTTAGGAACATAGCTTCTGACTAATACGTAGTAACTATGAACATTTTTGTTATTTTGAATGATGAAACATTGTATTTTCTTAAAAGATTTCTCTCCAAAATGACATATTCACTGTCACAATTTTATCATAGGGATTGCTTACTTATTGTGGCATTAAGTGAAAATTAGTCAATTATTTATTGATGAAAACGACCAGTTAAGTTTCTATTTTGAAATCATAAATATTTTTAAAGTTTCAAATTGCGGTTATTAACCTGTGGTATTGGATAGCATATTATATATCAATAACTAATTATTTCAACTTACCTTAATCTAATCTTTTTAAATTGATGATTAGTTTTTTAGAATGTATATTGATTGTAATCAACTTGTATAGTATCTTTAATTCTTAGGAAGTATGTTAGAAATCAAGAAAATGAAGTAAAAATATTTAGATGCATAATTTCTTGCAAAAAAACCCCAATTGATAGAAGTATGACCCACAGTCTAGAGAAAGGACAGTAATTAGGGATAAGGGATTAAATGTATGCATTTTTTATTATTTGGTGAACTAGTATGGCTCTTATCTGCACATAAACACATTGATCAGATGGCTATGACTAGTAGTGCCTTGAAAGGATACTTCTTTTCAGGGACTGTTGAGTGAGAGAGTGAGGTCTTTGAAGCCATACTACCTATATTTGAACCCTGATTTTACCACTTACTAAATAGAGTGCATTGCGGGAAATGTGATGAAGTGATCTGTGCTTCACATTCCTCGTTTTTAGAAGGGGCTCTTGGCTTGTTGTGAGGATTTGTGAAGTTAATACATGTAAATTACTTGGAATAATGCCAAGTAAGGAGTGACGTACTCAAAATTGTTGTTAATGTGCCAAGGAATATTTTAAAAACATTTTCTAAAAGAAAATATTGTGAGCTATCACTTTTTCATTTGAAATAACCAGTTTAAAAAGTTAAGTCAATGTACTTTTGCATATTTTTGCCTACTTTTCCCTGCAAATAGCAGGTTTGTGTATGTACTATGGAGAACTGATAAAAGTCTATTTTATGTATTTAGCAAGAAAACTTAATTAGAATGGTATACTTGATGTGAGAAAATTCTAAAATTTACATATAATTTTTTGTTTTTCTGATGACTTAAAATTAATTAAAATAACTATTCCTGAGGAAGTATGTTTTATATATATTGAAATGACACTTGATAACTTCTGTTCTTTTAAAAACTATATTATCTGGACAGATGGCAGTTCATGACTAGAGTTCAGAATAACTTTATTTTCCTTTGAAGATCTTCTAGTTGATATGTTGGGGGTTCTTGCCAGCTACAGCATCACTGTCAAGGAGTTGAAGCTTTTGTTCAGCATGCTTCGAGGAGAAAGTGGAATCTGGGTAAGCTGTAGTCAGAGTGAAAAGTATCCAATATCAGTACATTAATATTTAATGTTCAATAATTTGTCTCTAGAGAGCTGTGGACTTGAATTTATAATGGAAATTCTTCCTCTTAAAGAGTTACATAAGTGATTTAAAATTAATTTTCTCTTTAGTTAGAAAAATAGTTCAGTGGGTAATGTGATATATTAGGTATTTTTACTAAATTTGTACAGTGCCTGTATTTTTCTTGTTTCCTCAGCCAAGACATGCAGTAAAATTATTATCAGTTCTTAATCAGATGCCACAAAGACATGGTCCTGATACTTTTTTCAATTTCCCTGGTTGTAGTGCTGCGGTAAGTTAAAAATACACATGTTCATTTTTATTTACATATTTTTAAGTCAGCTCTATTAAGGCATGATTTACATACAGTAAAATTCACTAATTTAAAAAGTATAGTTTGTTAAGTTTTGAATCGTTTAGTAATCACTACCACAATAATAATTTAGAACATTTCCATTACTCTCCAAATACCCTTGTTTTATGTTTGAAGCCAGTGCTCTCTTCCCAGCCCCTGTTTCTTATAACCTCTTATTTATTTTTGTGGTTGTTTAACTTTGCCTTTTCTAGAATTTCATATAATAAAATCACACATTTTGTAGTCTTTTTATCAGTCTTCTTTCATTTATCATTTTTTGAGATCATTCTTGTTGTAGCTTACCAGTAGTTTATTAATTTTCTTTTTATTTTGAGTAGTTTTACATTTTATGAATACACCATAGCTTATTTATATATTCACTAGTTGAAGGGCACTAGTTTTTGGCTATTCACTAGTTTTCGGCTATTATAAATAAAATAACAATGAGCATTTGAACGTAGGTTTGTGGGAATGCTTTCCTATCTCTTGAGTAAATGTATAAGCGCATAATTGCTGTTTTTTTTTTTTTTGTGTGTGTGTGTGTATGTGTGTGTGTGTTTCATTTAATGAGAAACAGGCTTTTTATAGTTGAAATTTTGCTTTTTTATAAAAATTTTATAAAAATTGCTTTTTATAGTTGAAAATTTTGCATTTCCACTAGGAATATATGAGAATCCTGGTAGATATGTATCCTGGTCTTTTTAATTTGAGTCATTT
The DNA here is from genome assembly GCA_004026665.1 of Murina feae. Taxonomy (NCBI): domain Eukaryota; kingdom Metazoa; phylum Chordata; class Mammalia; order Chiroptera; family Vespertilionidae; genus Murina; species Murina feae. The sequence continues at coordinate 51,096 of PVJC01001159.1, read as the reverse complement.
CATTGGTTATGTTAGTGGTGCACCTCATTGTAGTTTTTTTTTGTAGTTCTAATTATGTATTGTTCTCTCAGGGCTAGTGATGTTGAGCATTTTTTCATGCATTGATTGGCCAGTCTTACGTCTTCTTTTGTTTTGCTTGTGTTAAAATACTCTGTTTATTTAAAAAAAAAATGGTTGTCCTATCCCAGCAGTATATTTGGGATATAAGTTAATTTGTCAAATATGTATATGTCAAATAGTTTCTCTTAACCTGTGGCATGTCTTTTTAATTTCATAACATTTTTTATAGCATTCAAGATTTTAGTTTTGTATAATTAAAATCTTTCATGGCATATGCTTTTGTAATATCAGAAAATAAGGTCATAACATTTTTTTCTCATTATTTCTGCTAACAGGTATGTTGTTTTAGCTTTTATATTTAGGGCTATGATTATTTTTGTGCTAATTTTAAAAACATTGTGTGAGGAAGGTTGGAGATTAAGTTTTATTTGTGTTGTATATTAATATTGAAGTATTTCCTTAAATATTTGTTGAAGAAACAGTTCTTTTCACATTTGCTTACCATGGCATTTTTCTCAAAAACTATTTGAACTCCCCATTTTGTTCCTTTGTCCTATATAGCTAACCTTATGCCAATATCACATTATCTTTATTGTTGTAGCTATATAGTAGTTCTTGAAATCAGGTCGTATAAGTACTACAAATTTGTTCTTTGTTTTAAATATAAAATTGGCTATTCTAGATTGTTTGTATTTTCATATACATTGTGAGTAAAGTTATCAAATGTTATAAAAAGCCTGCTGTGATACTATAGAAAAATTTGGAGATAATAGATCTCTTAGCACTCTTGAGTCTCCCAGCTCATAAGCACAGTATATCTTTCCTTTTATTAAGTTTCTTTGACTTTTCCGCATTTCCTGGTTTTCAGCATACAAGTCTTAAAATTAAAAGTCTTTTGTTAAATTTATCCATATAATAATACATATGACTTTTGGCTTGTAAATGGAAATGCTGTAGATTATTGATTTCAGAGAGGAAAAGAGAGGGATAAAGAGACAGTGATGAGAGTGAATCATTAATTGGCTGCCTCCTGAACACCCCACACTGGGGGTCGAGTACACAACCTGGGAATGTGTCCTGACCAGGAATTGAACCATGATGTCCTGGTTCACAGGTTGATGCTTAACAACTGAGCCACACCAGCTGGACTCTGGGTTTGGTTCTTTATTTGAAACTAGAGGCCTGGTGCCCGAATTTGTGCACCAGTGTGGTCCCTGGTCTGGCCTGTGGGATCAGGCCAAAATGGGCTCTCTAACATCGCCCGAGGGATCCTGGATTGCGAGAGGGTACAGGCCAGGCTGAGGGACCCCACTGGTACACCATTGGGGCAGGGGAGAGACACGGGGGGTTGGCCAGCTGGGGAGGGACTGTGAGAGGGCTCCAGGGCATGTCTGGGCCATCTCAGTTCCTGATCGGCCAGATCCCAGCAGCAAGCTAACCTAACGGTTGGAGCATCTGCCCCCTGGTGGTAAGTGCTCCTCATAGTGAGCAGTTGAGCAGCCTTAGCATATCAATAGCATATTATGCTCTGATTGGTTGAAAGGTGGACTGGTCAACCAGACACTTAGCATATTGGGCTTTTATTATATAGGATTGTTTGTCTGTCTATGTATGTGTTTGTGTGAGTTTCTGTTTTATTTTTATTTTTAAAGCAAGCACTCATAAATCTTTGGTACATTGAGATTTTTTCCATTGATCATATAATGAATGTTTTCTATGTCTTATGTCACATGCTGGGAGTCTAAATTATATTCCTTGCTCTTGAGGAACTCTAATGGGTAGACAGATGTGAAAACATCTTGTTAATAAGAAGCTATTGTAGATTTACTTACTAAGTGCTATGGGAAAACAATGACAAAAGAAGCTAAGCTAGGGTGAAGTCCAGGAAAGCTTCACAGAAAATCCTGGTGTTGAGGGATGCTTGTGATTTTGCTGGAAGAAGTCTTAGACAGAAGGGGTATTATACACAAAAGGGGGGATTGTAATAGAACAAGTGTAGCAGCTGTCATATTTAGGTATACTTTGGATTAAGATGGTAGAAGTGAATAAGATTGAAAGGGTTTTTTGGAGCCATAGGATGTTTGAAGATCTTGTATAGCCTGAAGAAATTTAAGCTTTATTCTATATGCAGAAGATTTTTAATATCGAAGCTATCTTATATTTGAGAAAAAGGTCATTATCCACTCAGCAATATGAAGGATCTGATTGGGGGAACAGATCAGCCATAAAAGCATAATGGATAATTATCTTTTAGGTAATAGGAATTTGGGTATCTCATAGGAAGATAAGTAAATCCATTCAGATGTTTGTTTATATCAATTCAAGTAATCAACCACTTCCTCAGTTTTTCCTTAGAATGTCAAGATTTTTAAAATTACTATTATCAACTGAATACTATATTATCCCTTTCCTACTTAATGAGCTAGTCTTAGTCCTTTTCAGTCATAATAAATCTTACGATTTCCCTTCTTTTGTTTTAATATTATGAGCATTAATTACCTTGTAATACTTAAATTTCTTCAGTATTGATCCCATTAAGATTCTCTCACAGAGTTGTTTTTGGGTTCAAAGATTTAGTCAACCTCCTTTAATCAAATGAAATATTACTGAAAACCTAACAGATACCACAGAAAACTGAAAATTCTGAGGCATATTAATAAGGAACTGTATATTGGTGAAACTGGAGGAGAACTTCTTGGAGTTTGAAACTTATTATGTAACCTGGAGATGAAACTTCATTCAGCTAGTATTAGAAAATGCAATGCTTCTGTAGCCAACAAATAATATTTATAGATATTTTTATAAGGTACTATTTAACATTTTTATATTTACCATGATTTTCAGATATTTATTCCTCCATTATTTCTTAATCTGTAAAATTTATATCTGACCGTGATTGCTGTTACATTTTCTTTAACTAATACTTCTGTATCTTTTTTCTTTGCCCTGTAGGCAATTGCATTGCCTCCTATTGCAAAGTGGCCTTATCAGAATGGCTTTACCCTGAACACTTGGTTTCGTATGGATCCATTAAATAACATTAATGTTGATAAAGATAAACCTTATCTTTATTGGTAAGTAAAATATTTAATTTCAGTACATTTGTATTTCAATTAAGTATTTCAATTTTGTAAATACAGTAAATTTAACATTATTATATTAAAATATATGTTAAAATGATAGACACAGTTAAATCAATTAATTATATATTTAAAAAATTTTTGCTGTTGTCTCCATATTTTTTTACCAGTTACAGCCCCTCCCCCCCATTACATTGAAGAGTCAAGAGTTGCAGACTTGCTCTGTACTATCTTACCAATATAAATCAGTTGTGGGTTTCTTAGTGAAGATGTTGGTTTCTGATCAAGGAGAGGGAAAAAAAACAAAACTCCTACTTGATTTCATTCACTTTGCCTTTTTACTTATTTTGTTCTATGAGAATAATCAGGATATGTTTTAAAATATTAATAATAACTCTGTAAGAAATTATAATTAGTTAAAAATAATTATTTGGTAGATAAGTAACAGAATGAGTTGCTCAACCCAACGATGGATTACCTGACAGGACTGAGAGCTTGGTAATTTTAGTTTGCCTTATTGTAATTGCTTACAAATATTAACTCATTTAATACAGTTAGTGCTCTGAAATAAGACTGCCTGAGTTTCAGTCTTGTCTTCATTACTTACTTTATCCTTTGCTTTGGCGTCTTCAACTGTAAACTGAAGATATTAGTAGTACCTATCATATAGGTTTTAATGAAAGAATAATATTTAAATTGCTTTTTCTGCAATTACTGGCTCTGAAATGTGAGTGTAAAAATGTGGTCTATTAATAGCGTGCAATCTCTATTACAAAAATTTAAACAAATATCTGAATTTCCAAACATAAATTGGGTTGAACTTCAGAATGATCATTTTAGGAGAGCATTAATTTATTTTAATAATACTATCATTTTCAAAACATCTATAAATTTTTATATGGGGGTTGAATTTACAGCTAGGAAGAATTACCTCTGTAGAAGAAAATAACTATATTTCATAGTCACATAGCCAGAAGGGTGAGGGGGAGGGGGGGAGCGGTACTGGATGAAGGTGGGCAAAGAGTGGGAATTGGAGGACATCTCTAATAATGTGAATATAAATATAAAATATTTACTCTAAATATAAAATATTTACTCTAAAAAAGATTATATATTATGCTTAAAAAATAATAAAAATAAAAATGTATTCTATTGTTTGATTACCTACATTATTTTTCAAAGTTGACTGACATTTTTACAAAATTTGTAAGTTTTTAAAAAACATTTATCTTTATTGTTGAAAGTATTATAGATGTCCCTCTTTATTCTCCATTGATGCCCTCTACCCTACTTCCTTAAGATACAGTAAAATTATGTAACAAGTTTTTTTTGAAATATTAACTGCATGAATGATTTTCAAAATTTGCTAATTCCAGATAGTTCTTAAATGTAGATGTAATTGACTTGATAGGCTTTTGTAGGCCATTACTTTAATTTTATGTATTAAAATTGAAATTTTAAATGTTTCTTTTGTCTTCTAGTTTTCTAATTTAAATTCTTTCTTTTAGTTTTCTAAGCCTTTTATATTTTAGCCTCTATTTGGTATATAAGTTTTATTTTTATAATAATATTTTGTATTATTTACATAATAAACTTTAGATACATAGTTCTTTGTATCAGAGGATATTATACTACTCTTAATTTTCTTTATAGTTTTCGTACTAGCAAAGGAGTTGGCTACTCTGCTCATTTTGTTGGGAACTGTCTAATAGTCACATCACTGAAGTCCAAAGGAAAAGGTTTTCAGCACTGTGTGAAATATGATTTTCAACCACGCAAAGTAGGTATAAGTAAATATGTCTATTGAGAATGACACAATGCACCATTCCTACTGTCTTAAAACTCACCTATTGTGACTACTGTAATATTCTTTTAATGTTTTTTTTCATGACATCTAATTATTTCCTCTGATCCTTGTCTGCATTCTCTTGCTACTTTTATGTCTAACTTTTGACATGAAACATCAGGCTCTTGAACTCTTGAAGAGTGTCTCTCTCTCTCTCTCTCTCTCTCTCTCTCTCTCTCTCTCTTTCTCATTCTCTCTCACTGTGATCTATTCTCTTGCATTCTTTCACAGAATGCTTAGAATAGTAGTATCCCTTTACCTGAAGTTTTGCCTGCCATGGTTTTAGTTACCTCCAGGCAACTGTGATCTAAAAATATTGAATGGAAAATTCCAGAAATAATAAGTTTTAAATTGGGCACCATTTTGAGTAGTGTGATCAAATCTGTGCCTTCCTGCTCCACCCTACCTGGGAGGTGAATCATCTCTTTGTCCATGGTATCTGTGTGTATATAAGCTATCCCTCTCTAGTCACTCACTAGTCATTTTGGTTATTTGGTAGAGACCACATTTATATAATTTTATTAGAATATATTGTTATTATTGCTCCTTTTTATTATTTGGTATGTTAATCTCTTACTGTGTCTAATTTATAAATGAGCTTTTATTATAGGTATATATGTACTGCAAAAAACATAGGTAGGAAAAAACATAGTATATATGAGGTTCCATACTACCGAAGGTTTCAGGAATTCACTGGGGGTCTTGGAACATAACCCGCTCAGATAAGAGACAATAATCTATTGAGTATTTAATTGAGTACCAGACACTGTGTAAGCACTGAGGAATATGACAGTGAACAAATCAGACAATATCCTTGCTTTTCTAGAGTTTACAAATTTGGGGGAATTTTTATTCATTTTCATGATAGCTTTCCACTTTTATTTTTATCTCAGAACTCGGTTTATATATTCTCATCTACCTCTGAGATTTTCCATGTGGATATCTTTTATGTAACATTGAATTTACTATTTCCAGTGACACGTTCATTCATGTTCTTAAGTCCGATTTTGATTTTGTTTTACTAGTATGAATTTTTTATTGCCTCATTTTCTCTACAAGGAAAAACTAGAGCTTCCTAAATTTGGAAGAGCCCATGAAATATTTTTTATTATAATTTTCATAGTTAAATAGAGGGCCAGTGCACAACATTCGTGCACTGCAGTGTAGGGGGAAGTCCCTCAGCCTGGCCTGCCCTCTCGCAGTCCGGGACCCCTCAGGGGATGTCTGATTGCCGGCTTAGGCCTGCCCCTGCTGCTGTGCCAGCCATGAGCCCAGCTTCTGGAAGAGTGCTCCTGTGGTAGCGCACTGACCACCCAGGAGCAGTTCCTGCATTGAGTGTCTGCCCCCTGGTGGTCAGTGCACGTCATAGTGACTGATTCTGCTGTTTGGTCGATTTGCACATTTGGGTTTAATAGAGGCCCAGTGCACAAAATTCATGCACTTGGGGTGTGTGTGTGGGGGACAGGATTCCTGGGATCCCCGTGATTGATCGCCCCGTCTGCCGTGGCCTGAGCCTCCCTCTGCAGCATGATCATGGGGCAATGGCCAGACCCGTAACCAATTGCATCCCACCTGCCTTGGCTGACCTGGCGCCAGTAGGTGTCATAGCGTGGTAGTCCAGACTACTGTTCCACTGTTTGGGCGTTCAGTCAATTTGCATATTACACTTTTATTATTATAGACTAGCAGCCTGGTGCACACAATATATTGTGCACTGGGCGGCGGGGGGGTGGTCCCTCAGCCTGGCCCTGTACCTGCCCAACCTGCGTCCTGCCACCTGCCCATCCCACCCCACCCACCCCACCAGCCCGTCACCCGCCCCTCATGCCCTGCCCACCCTGCTGCCTGCGCTGCACCCCCCTCCACTGTCAGCCTCCATCTTGGCTGAGTTAATTTGCATACAGCCACTCTGATTGGCTGGTGGGTGTGGCTTAGGCGTCCTGTAGAAATGGTCAATTTCAATATTACTCTTTTATTAGAGTAGATAGTATTACAGATATCTACCATTTTACCCTCCTTGTCCTCCCTCTTCACAGACCCTACCTGCCCCCCTCCAGATCTTCAATACACTATTGCCAGTGTTCTTGGGTTGTGCATTTCCTATATAATAAAGAGCTAATATGCAAATAGTTGTCATGCCCTCATGCTGTCACATGGTAACAGCTCAGACATTCAACATTGTGGAGTTAGAAATGAGGACCAGCCAGGCACAAATGAGCTTGTGAGAGAGGAATGGGGAACAGCCAGGCACAAATGAGCTTGTGAGAAAGAAATGGGGAGCAGCCAGGCTGCAGCCTGGAGAGGGATGGGTCACCCTCCCTGTGGTCCCAGGCACCAGCAGCTGCGCCTGCACCCCAGGAGAGGCACAAGCCACAGGCCCTGCGGTCCTGGGCGCCAGCGACTGGGTCTGTGGCCCTGGAGAGGCACAAGCTGTCCACCCTGCAGTCCCAGGTGCCAGGGGCTAGGGCTGCGGCCCAGGAGATGGACTAGCTGCTTACCCCGTGGTCCTGGGTGCCAGCACCTACACCTGTGGCCTGGAGAAGGAAAAGCCGCATGCCCCATGGTCCTGAGCACCAGCGGCTGTGCCTGTGCCTATGGCCCTGGAGAGGGACAGTCCATATGCCCCACAGTCCCCATGGTTGCGGGCGCCAGCGGCTACACCTGTGGCCCGGGAGAGACAGAGAGATAAGCCGCCCGCTCCTTGGTCCTGGGTGCCTGTGGCTGTGGCCTGAAAGAGGGACAAGTTGCCTGCTCCGCGTTCCCGGGCACCTGTGGCTGCAGCCTGGGCCAAGCTGCCTGCCCACAGTCTCTTGTGGCCGGCCTGGGCGAAGCTGGCCTGGGTCCTGGGTGCCTGCAACCAGCCAGAAGAGGTAATCTTGAGTCCTGGGTAGGGGGCAAGGCAGAGGTGGTTAGGAGTGATCAGGCTGCAGAGGAGCAGTTAGGGGCAAACAGGCTGGTAGGGGAGCAGTTTGGGGCGATCAGGCAGGCATTTAGGCTGGCAAGTGGTTAGGAATCAACGGTCTTGGATTGTGAGAGGCAGTTGGTCATCCCCTGAGGGGTCCCAGATTGGAGAGGGTGCAGTCTAAAATGAGGGCCTCCCAACCTTGTGCACAAATTTTGTGCATCAGGCCTCTAGTAATTATGTAAGTTCTTTGCTTTATCTTTTCTTGTCCCCCATCCCCACATGGAGTTATGTCAGTCTGTTCCATGCCTCCCTGCTTCAGGTCTTATTTTGTTGGTCAGTTCATTTTGTTCATTAGATTCCATATATAAGTGAGATGATGTGATGTTCCTTTTTCTCAGTTTGGCTTATTTCACTCAGTATAATATTTTCAGGTCTATCTATGCTGTCCCAAATGTATGAGAGATCCCTCTTTTTTACAGCTGCATACTATTCCATTGTGTACATGTACCACAGCTTTTTTATCCATCTACTGATGGGCACTTGGGCTGTTTCTAAATCTTAGCTATGGTAAATAATCCTGCTATAAACAAAGGGGTGCATATATTTCTAATTGGTGTTTAGGGGTTTTTATGATATATCCTAAAGTGGGATCACTGGGTAAAATGGAAGTTCCATATTTTATTGTTTGAGGAAACTTTGTATTGTTTTCCATAGTAGTTGCAACAATCTGCATTCCAACTAGCAGTAAACTAGTGTTCTCTTTTCTCCACATCCTTGCCAGCACTTGTTTGTTGATTTTTGATGATATAGCCATTCTGACAGATGTGAGGACACAGTGAGGTCACTGTGGTTTTAATTTGCATTTCTCTGATGATTAGTGACTTTGAACATTTTTTCATATGTCTCTTGGCTATTTGCATGTCCTCTTTGGAGAAATGTCTGTTCAGGTTTTCTGCCCATTTTCTAATCAGATTGTTTTTATTTTGTTGAGTTGTATGAGTACTTTAAATATTTTGGATATTAACCCATTATCAGATGTGTTATTGGCAAATATGTTCTCCCATACAATGAGTTTCCTTTTCATGTTGATGGTGGTTTCTTTTGCTATGCAGAAGCTTTTTATTTTGATGTGGTCCCATTTGTTTTCTCCTTAGTTTCCTTTGCCTTAGGTGATATATCCATAAACATTGCTACGTGAGATAATCTGAGATTTTGCTGCCTATGTTCTCCTGTTCTCTAAGACATTTATAGTTCCATGCCTTATTTTTAAGTCATTTATTCACTTGGTGTTTATTCTTGTGTATGGTATAAATTTGTGGTCTAGTTTCATTTTTTTTCATGTGTCTGTCCAGTTTTCTCAGCACCATTTGTTGAAGAAGACTGTCTTTATTCCATTGTATGTTCTTGCCTCTGTTGTCAAATATTAATTGACCATAATGGTGTGGTTCAATTTCTTTGGTTTCTGTTCTGATCCATTGGTCTATATGCCTGCTCTTGTACAAGTACAAGGCTGTTTTCATTATAATGGCTTTGTAAGGTGGTTTGATATATGGTATTGTGATCGCTTCTACTTTGTTCTTCTTTGGAGAGATTGCTACATCTATTTGGGTTCTTTTATGATTCCATTTATATTTTTGGAGTATTCTTACTCTGTAAAGTATGCCATTGGTATTTTTTTAAGATATATTTGTTTTATTGATTTCAGAGAGGAAGAGAGAAGGAGCGAGAGATAGAAATATCAATGATGAGAGAGAATCATTGATCGGCTGCCTCCTGCACACCCCACTGGGGACCGAGCCCGCAACCCAGGCATGTGCCCTTGTCCGGAATTGAACCTGGGACCCTTCAGTCCACAGGCTGACGCTCTATCCACTAAGCCAAGCTGGCTAGGCTGCCATTGGTATTTTAATAGGGATTGCTTTGAATCTGGGATTACTTTAGGTAGTATAGACATTTTAGTGATGTTAATTTTTCCACTCCATGATGATGGTATATGCTTCCATTTGTTTTTATCTCTTCTATTTCTGTTTCTTTTTTTCTTTTTTAAATCCTCATCCGAGGATATTTTTTCATTGATTTTTAGAGCGAGTGGGAGAGGGAGAGACAGATAAATATAGATGTGGTAGTGAAACACATCAATTGGTTGTTTCCCCCATGCCCTTGACCAGGGCCAGGAGTCTGTAACCTAGGTATATGTCCTCGAACAGAATTGAACCTGGGGCCTTTCAGTCCATGATACTCTATCCACTGAGCCAAAATAGCTAGAGCTCTTTTAAAAAAATATATATTTTTATTGATTTCAGAGAGGAAGTAAGAGGAAGAGGAAGATAGAAACCTCAGTGATCAGAGAGAATCTTTGATATGTTGCATCCTGCACGACCCACAATGGGGATTAAGCCCACAACTCGGGGATATGCCCTGACTGGGACTCAAACCATGACCTCCTGGATGCTCAACCCTTGAGCATTGCCATCTGGGCTCTTCCTCTATTTCTTCCTTCAATGTCCTATACTTTTCCAAGAACAGATTTTGTACCTCCTTGTTTTAAGTTTATTCCTAGACATCTTATTTTTGTTGTTGTAATGTTAAGTGGGATTGCTTTTTTCATTTCTCCTTCTGAGAGTTCATTATTGGTGTATAAAAATTACATCGGTTTGTGGATGTTGATTTTGTATCCTCCTACCTTTTTTTCCAATTTGCCTGAAGAATTTTTTTCTAACCATTCACTTTCAGTTTGTGTGAGTCCTTTGTTCTGAGGTGGGTCTCTTGTAGACAGCATATATCTATACTAATAAAAGGGTAATATGCTAGCTGTAGAACATTCAATAACTGTTAAAAAAAAGTCCCCCCCCCAAAAAAAAGGATAATATGCTAATTAGACTGGATATCTTCTGGATGTTCTTCTGGACAAAGCCATGGTGGTGGGGGCTAAGGCAGAGGCTGTTAGGAGTGATTAGGCCAGCAGGGGAGAGCAGTTAGGGGCAATCAGGTCATCAGTTAGGGACTATCAGGCTGGCAGGGGAGGGCAGTTAGGTGGGCATCAGGCCAGCAGGGGAGGGCAGTTGGGGGCAATCAGGCTGGCAGTGGAGGGCACATAGAGGGCGATCATGTAGGCAGGGAAGGACAGTTAGGGGGCAATCTAGCTGGAAGACAGAGGCAGTTAGGGATGATAAGGCCAGCAGGGGAGCAGTTAGGGGCATCAGGCGGGCAGGCAGAGTGGTTAGGGAAGATCAGGCAGGCAGGCAGGTGAGCAGTGCATAAATTTCATGAATGAGGTCTCTGGTATGTATATACTAGTGTCTTGGTGCATGAAATTCATGCATGGAGAGGGTGTCCCCTTAGCCCAGCCTGTACCCTCTCCAATAGGGGACCCCTTGGGGGATGTCTGACTGCTGATTTATGCCCAATCGCTGTGGGATCTGGCCTAAACTGGAAATCAGACATCCTTCTTGCAATCTGGGACTGCTGGCTCCTAATCGCTCACCTGTCTGTCTGCCTGATCTCCCCTAACTGCCTCTGCCTGCCTGCCTGATCTTCCCTAACCTCTCTGCCTGCCTGCTTGATTGTCCCTAACTGCCTTTCCCTGACTACCTGATCGTCCCTAACTGCCCTACCCTGCTGGCCTGATCTTTCCCCTAACTAGCCTCCCCTGCTGGCCTGGTTGCTCCCAACTGTCCTCCCCTGCCAGCCTGATCTCGCCCCCAATAGCCCTTCCCTGCTGGCCTGACCTCGCCCCCAACTACCCTCCCCTGCTGCCCTGGTTGCCCCCAACTGCCCTCCCCTGCTGGTCAATTTGGTTCTGATTGGTTGGTTTCTATGCCAATCAGCATAAACTCCGCCTCCTAGGCAACCATTGGCTCCTCACAGTTCACTCAGATTTGATTGATTGGTTGGTTTCTAAGCCAGTCAGCATCTCCAGGCCTATCTCCGGGCCTGATCAGAGAGGCATGGCTGATCAGCAGCCCCCATGAAGGCCTGGAGAGAAACAGAGGTGCGGCTGCTGGTGAAGTCTGGAGAGAAAGAGAGATGCAATGGCTATAACAGCTGCCAAGGAGGTTGCAGATCAGACCCCGCCTTTCTCTTTGGGCTTCTCTCCGGGCCTGATCCGCAGCCCCCTCCACAGTCAGGACTGATTTTCCTGTGTTTGGTCAAGCCTTCGGTTGGTTGTTATGGACCGAGTTTTTATATATTAGGATGGGTCATTTTTTTTATTCAGCTACCCTATGTCTTTTCATTGGAGCATTTTATCCATTTCCATTTAAGCTTATTATTGATAGGTACTTGTTTGTTGCCATTTTTACTTTTTATGCCTGTGTTTGTTTTTCCCTTTTTATTTCTTATTTTTACAATAGTCCCTTTAGCATTTCTTGCATTGGTGGCTTGGTGATAATAAACTCCCTTAGACATTTTTGTCTGCGAAGCTCCAGATTTACCTTCAATTTTGAATGATAGACTTGCGGGATAGAGTATTCTCAGATTCAGTTCCTTGCTTTTCATCACTTTATATACTTTATTCCATTCCCTTCTGTCCTAATGTGTTTCTATTGAGAAATCAGTTGATAATCTAATGGGAGCTCCCTTCTAAGGTAACTTTCTGTCTATATCTTTCAGCTATTAAGATTACGTCTTTGACTTTTATATTTGCCAATTTAATTATCTTATATCTTGTGGGTCTCTTTGGGTTCTTTTTTCTTGGGAATCTCCATGCTTCTTGGACTTGTGTGACTCCCCCCCCCCCCCCCCAGTTTGGTAAATTTTCTGTCATTGTTTCGCTGTACCCCTATTATGTTGATGTTTTGTTTCAAATTGTCTTAAAGCTCCCTTAGACTCCCTTCCTTCTTTTTAATTTTTTTTCCGCAGTAGCTGCTCTGCTTGGGTGTTTCTTGCTACCAGGTCTTCTAACTCGGTGATTCTGTCCTCAGCTTCTGCTTGTCTACTGTTGAAACTTTCCATTGTTTTCTTTATTGAATCTATATTATTCTTCATATCCTCTTGATTGTTATTCATGTTGGTGAATTTTTCATTCGGCTCCTTATGTCATTGAGTTGCATGTATTTGTCATCCACATTCGTGAGCATCCTTATAACCATTACTCTGAATTCTTTTTCTGAGAAATTACTTGCCTCCATTTCATTTATTTAGTTACTTTCTGGTGATTCTGTTTTTTCTTGCCTTCGAGGGATTTTTTTTTACTCCCTATTTTTTTCAGTCCTGTTGAATTTGTTTCTATGTTTTAGCTCAAACTGCTATGTCACCCAGATTGTTTGCAGTGGTCCTAAGTAGTAGGTGTTTTGTGGGCCCCTATGGTGCAGTCTCTTAGACCTCTTGAGCTGATTGTTTTAGCAAAGTCCCCTACATGGTGTATTTGGGTTCTTCTGATATAGTTGGGTCTTGAATGTTATTGTCTCATTCATGAATGGAGGCTGTTCTGACTATGTGACTCACCCAACCTTGTAGTGCAAGCTGCTGTGGATGTGCTTGGGGTCCCGGCTCCCGTGGCAAGGTGTGCAAAGGGTTCCATAGCCCCGGACATGTGTACTCTGTGGCTCATTGAAGGGGTTCCAGAGCCCACGGCCATGGAGTCGGACATCTCAGAGTTCATGGCTGAGGCAGCACTTCCTTAGCTGGGTTGGTGTGCAATCAGGAACTCACTGTGGGGGTCCCTGAATCTGCAGTTTGGCTGAGGTGGCTTACACTCTGTGAATCACTGTGCAGTCTTAGTTCGTGTCCAAGACCAGTCTTGATGGTGGTGAGGCTGGGCTATTAGCCCTGTCTGCTTCCCCCTTCAAGATGTGGTGGTTTCTGTACCAGAACCAAGCTGCCTGTGGAGTGCATGCAGTGGTAGCAGGGGCTCCCCCTCCAGGAGAACCTGGTCTGCCAGCCTTTTGGACTCCTAGGAGATCTAACTGTCCCTCACACACACACACACTCACCACCCAAACTGATTGTGTTTATTGGGGTGTCCCTCCTGTTCCTCACATCTCGCAATTACCACACTCTCATCCATGTACATGAGTTTTTCCTCTTTTTTTGTTTTGTTTTGCTCAGTTCCTGCCTCATCGCTCAACTTTTATATGAACTTTGTCACTTTAATGCAGTTTTGAGGAATTATGTTTTATGAAGAATATTTACAGAAATGTTACTTAAATTATAATTTTGTCATCTCACCTATTACTTCCTTTTATTCTTCCTTCATCATCATTCTCTTTTCCCACCTTACCTTCTTTTTATCTTTTATTCATTCATTTCATTTTCTTCTTTCCTCTCCTTTTGCTTTTTCTCTTTTAGTCCCTCCCACCCCTTTTCTTTTTGATCTCCCCCTTCTTCCTGTAACCTTATTTGGTTTAGGTAATAGAATCAGTTTTTTGACTGGAAATTAGGATTTCAGAGTACTTTAGTTGTGTATGTGTGTATGTTGTGCACCATGGATTTATAGATAACTAGAGGCCTGGTGCATGACAGTAGGGTCCCAATGGGTGTAGGGGGTAGCCAGGACCTGATCAGCCATCCAGGTGGGCAGTGGAATGCCCTTGCTAGCCTGGGATCCGGATCCATCCCAGACTTTCCTTCCAATTATCAGGAGCCACCTAGTAGCCACTTTTTTTTTTGACACTTACTTATTTCATAATCAAAAATGGATCTACTTTACCACAGAGGATGAAACCCCACTGTAAATAGATTAAAAGCAGAAAATAGGTAATTTCACACAATGTCCCAGTTACCAACCCAGATGGGTGCACAGGTACAATAACACATGAATGAGGGAAATCTAACAGGCTGTGGGGTTCAAAAAGAAAGTGCTCTAGAAACCAACTTACAGGATAGCCCTAATGTGCATGGGGTGCTGGGCTCTATAATGGCTGCGTAACTGTCTGTGTAGTTGTCTGTGGGCCAACTGCTGTCTTCTCATTTAGGGCAGAGCATGCTTTTGTGGAATGCAGAGGGCTGCTCAGAGTTGAGGGGAGTGGCCGGGCCCATGGGGTGAGAGGTAGACACAGAGGACACTATCTCACCCAATTGTGGGGCAGGCTGGCCAGCCTTCATTTGCCTGACTCCACCCAGGGATGGACCAAGCAGGTTGTCCACCTTTCCATTCTCCATCCTTCCATCTCTGACACCTGTCACCCTTGCCAGGCCTCCCCTAAAGTGAGTTCAGCTCAATCCCTGAATGATAAAGGGCATGGGGTTGGGGGCCTCCACTCCAGTGCCTCCTGATTCCCAGAGACAGGACCTGGTTGATAGGACCTGTTCTCAGGACGGTGGCCACAGCTGCAGAACATAGATCTGTTTCAAAAAAATTTTGTATGAGCCCCTATTCCAGAAAGTGGCAGTTTATTCACATTGTGGCAAAGACACCTTTAAGAGTAACATAAGTGGATAAAGTCAGGGCCAAACCAGGCCATTTCCTCATTGAATCTCTCTGAGGTGCGTGGACAGAACCGAGTCTCCGTTCTTCGCAGGACACTTCCGGTTTTTTTTTTTAAGCCCAAAGGGCAATAGTCTGTCTCCATTCTTGTTCTTTGAGATTTTTTCATCATGAGACAAAAGGACGCATACATTGGGGCAATCCTCTTGAGATACAGTATTCCAGTTACACCCATGCGACGATGACTGCGACCCTCAGAGGAAGGGAGCCAACAGATTGGGAGCATGGAATTCAGAAAACCAAAGCAGTGACAGAGATGCTAAGTCTTTACTTAATGCATCTGACACCCCTCCTTAGGCAGTCTGTAGGCCCGGCATCTGCTGGACCTTTACCACTTGATGTCCTGTCAGGCTGTCCGGGGCCCTGCTAAGTGGTGTGCAGAGCTGCCTGGGCCTGGAGGGAGTTGCCCCCCGCTCCCCAGTCATTCCTGATACAGCTCCTGCACATGGGCGCTGGTCTCCGGGGGCCATAGCAGGATGGCAGCGTAGATGCCTTCCATCTGCCACAGCAGTGCCCTGTCTGCACACCCGTCCTCACCTGGGCCTGACCCCTGCTGCTTAGGCATCCTTGGTGCAGGCCAGGATCTCCACGAAGTGGCAGGGGAACTTGCCCCTCTACAATGTCAGGACCATTTCTGGATGTTCCGAAAGCCATAAGTGGCCTCAAAGCATAGCAGAAACTCTGCCTCCCTTTCAAGGGTGACCTCCTGGAAATCTTTGTTCCTCAGGGTGTGGTAGGTGAGCATTCCCATGTCTGTGTTGAACAGTTCCTTGGCCATGTGCCTGAAGATGTACTCTAGGTACCCGTCGGAGCTGGCACTCTTGTGGAACCTCACCTCCTCTTCCTTCACATCTCCAAACATAGTGTCCATGGTGGCATCATTCAAGGCAAGGTCACTTTGATCCATTATCTGGAAAATTTCACCTGAGGTTAACATGCACTCAAGCACCCAGAGAACTATGCAAAGCTGTGGAAACATTTTCTCGGAGGGCCTCCAGTTTCTTGTCATAACATGGAGCCATAGTGATGTGGAAAATCTTGTCCGAGGACAGATTCTGCTGTCTGGTGAAGTAATCCTTCACTAAAGAGCCCATGATCTGCTAGGGAGACTTGGCCGTGCAGAGGTGGGGGTGATGGGGTGACTCAGCACGCGCTCTGCATATCGGACCCAGCCGGGGCAAGCAGAAGTCAGCATGGTTAGCTGGGGCTCTTCTTCACGGTGCTGGCGGTACTGACACACAAATGCCTTCTGACTCTCCAGGATGCTGAAGTCCACAGCTATCTTCATGTCAAAGACAGTGTGCTCCAAGGCTTTTGAGGAAGTGACACTGAGGCTGAATTTAGCAGCAAAATAAGGCAGAGACTGAGGACATACAGACACTGCCAGCACCTTGTGCTGTGAAGTATCACATTTCTTATTAAGGTTCAGAACACGGAAGAAGTCCTTGGTGTTCTGCTGAGAAACTTGGGACTCCTTTTGCAGTCATATACCTGTCATACGCCAGGCAGTCACTCAGAAATATCTTGGCATCAGCCAACTTATGGAATTCTCCCTTATCTCCATTCTCCTGAGCCAGACTCCAGACATTGACTGTGGCATTCTCTTGGTCACTGGATTTTGTTTTTTTACTACATTCCTTCCATGTGCAGTGCTCACACTTCATCTGGAGTGGGGTGGTCCGGGGCTGGCTTGAGCAACCTGAAGGAAGCACGGGAAGAGCAGTCACTGCTGGTCACCCCTGGTGCTGCTGGAAGTATTCTTTCTTCCTTGTGGGGCATCTAAGGAAGGAAAGCAGCCATAGTGCCCAAGACCGAATTCCAGGAGGCCGGCAGTGCTGTCGGGATCATGCCGGTGGTGCTGTTATATTGGTACCTGGCCTGTCCTCTGGAGGCTGAACCTGCAGGACTACTAAGGGAGACAGGTCCCAGGTCCGCCCTGCCACCAATTGATTGGATCCTGAGTGTCAGGAGGAGGGACTAAGAGGTTTACCTTCCATCGGCTCGATAGTCCCCACCGTGCCACTCACCAAGGTTCCCCCATTAGCCATCCCCTGATCAATCGGAGCCTGAAAGCTGGGAGGAGGGACCAAGAGGTCTGCTTTCCACCCACTCACCAGTCCCTACTAAGCCACTCACCCTGGTTCCCCCAATAGCCATCCCCTGATGAATTGGAGCCTGAGGGCCGAGCAGGGTGGAGGGGTGGGGGGGATGTGACTGGTTGTTCAGTTGTCATAGGCACTGGCTTTATATATATATATATATATATATATATATATATATATATATATATAGACTAGGGGTCCAGTGCACAAAAATTTGTGCACTGGGGGAGGGGTCCCTCAGCCCGGCCTGTGCCCTCTCGCAGTCTGGGACCCCTCGGGGTATGTCTACCTGCTGGAGTGTCTGGCCAGCCTGGGTGAGGGGCTGATGGCAGTTTGCAGCTGCCCAAGCCTGCCCCGCCCCCGCCGCACAAGTTTTCATTTTTTTAAAAAAATATATTTTATTGATTTTTTACAGAGAGGAAGGGAGAGGGATAGAGAGTTAGAAACACCCATCAGCTGCCTCTTGCACCCCCCCCCCCCCCCACTGGGGATGTGCCCGCAACCAAGGTACACGCCCCTGACCAGAATCGAACCTGGGACCCTTAAGTCCGCAGGCCAATGTTCTATCCACTGAGCCAAACCAGTTAGGGCTTTTTTTTCGTTTTTAATCTCATGTTGAACAAGCACTGAAGTGGCCTGGAGCAGATTCAGACGGCACTTTCTCCCGTGCCTGGCAGGGCATGCAGGATCGCTGCCGCCAGGATCGCCAGCCCCGGCCCAGCAGTGTCTCCTTGCTGCCCCGTCCTCTTGTCTTTGCCACCCAGGGAGGCGATTGCCTCTGAGCTGTTGGACTTTCCAAGCCTGGTGCCGGGGCCACACAGCCTGCTTGGTGGGACCGGGGGTCTGAGCAACTGCAGGTAAGTTCAGTGGCTTTGTCCTAGCTCCAGTTTGGAGCTCCCTTCTGCTCCCTCCAGCTCCAGGGCGAACTGAGCGTCTCGGGGTCTGGAAAAGCACAGAGATACTGGCTGGGGAGGCTGGAAAGGGGTCGATCAGGGAGGCTGGTGTGGAGTCTGGGTGCAGGGCATGTGGGGCGAGATGGCGGCATTTCCCCTCTTGCCTCCTAGGCCTCGGGCCACGCGCCACCTCCCCAGCGCTCCAGGCATCCACCACTCAGGCAGCTGATGGCTCCGCGGGCAGCGGCGAGGTGGCCCGGGATGTGGAACTGCCCTGCTCTTGGCCATGCTGCCTGGGGCCCCAGGAGGTTTGCGGAGATGGTGGTTCCCGCACGGCTTCGGCCACACATGCCCTGGGCTCCTCCCTGGGCTCCTCCAGGCAAGCGTGGGCCCCAGAGCCACGGAGAGCCTCGTCCTCCCCCTCGGGGCGCAAGAGCACAGTGGCCCCTCTGCAGGGGGCGGCAGCAGCGGTGGCGCCACTCCTGCTGCCGTCTGCCCTGCCCTTGCCGCCACACCGCTCCCCCGCACCGCTCCCCCACACCGCTCCCGCCACCGCCCTGCCGCTCAGCCGCACCTGACGCTGCTGGCTCTGTGGCTGCCGGCCTCCATCTTGGCTGGGTTAATTTGCATACAGCCGCTCTGATAGGCTGGGGGTGTGGCTTGGATGGCGGGCGTGACTTAGTCATCCCAGAGAGACTGTTAATTTCCATATTACTCTTTTATTAGAGTAGATTAGCTTTTTTTATAAAACAAAATTAAACTTCCAGATTTGGTAATACAAAGAGACTTTTTTTGAGGAAGATTCAGCTAATAGTAGTAGTCTTGAATTTTATTTCCTGAGATTGAAAGTTTCACTGATTTCTACTTCGTTAATAATGATGGTTTCAAGGAGAAGGATGTTACTCTACTCTTTATATTTTGGTCATGCAACACCTTTGCTTAATATCTACTAGAATATGGTTATGAGACCAGGTATAAACATTTTTAAAAGTTTGCTTTAAAGATAAAGAATAATAAGAAAATGCAGAGAAGTGTTTAACTAAGTAATTAGTTGTATAAGATGGAATTTACATATCCTCAGCTGTATTTTCTAGCGAGATGTTTCTCGCTATTTCTGGATTCCATCTTTGTGTCAGACTAACCAGCTTTTTGAAAGTCCAGAATCAGAAAAAAAAAAAAAAAAGAGTGGAGGAGTTAACATTCCCACATGTTTAAGACCTGGTTCCTCTTCTAAGTTCAAGGGTCTTCGTTGGATATGTGACAGTGAGATTATCCACCTTCTTTAGTGTATCCTCTCCTTCTTATTTACAGTAATATTTACCCATATGAATGACCATAAGACATATTATGAGCCCACATAGGGTGCCAGGAATATTTTCATTTCCTCATTATTTTCTTTCCACAATCTTACTAGTGGCCTGGTGCATGAATTTGTGCACATTGAAAGTGAATTAATGAGAAGAAATATTTTAATATTGCTATTTGCCCTTTTTTTTATAATGGAAGTCAGAGATGAAAAAAATTAGTAAAATGTATATGAAAGTAATATATAAATTTATTAATAAATAAACAATAACAATATGACATGACAACAACAAAGACATAAAAACAAAAACATGATATAAAACTAACAAAAACATGACATAAAAACAACATTGATACAAACAATGACTGATAAATTGATTAAACTTATTCTAATATCTTCCTGTATACCACATTAAGAGTAAAAACACTTAGTGCTTGACTAATTTCCCTTGTGATAAAGTATTTACGACTTTAACATCACATGCTCTTCAAACTCTAGAGAAAGCAACATATAACTGACCATGTCCAAAAACAGGTACAGGTAGGAATATTCCTACTCTGTCTAGACTAGAGTTTGTCCTTGTGATTTATTAATAGTCATTGCAAATGCTGGTATCATGGGAAACTGTCTTTGAATTAATTTAAGTGGGAGACCAGTGTCAAATGGAGACAAATCAATTCTTGGAATTACAACCTCTTCTTTTGCAGATACTGTTAATACTTCAGCTTTGATTATATTAGGTCACAATCTTTTGCTAATAAATCTAGTACCATTACAAAGACCCCATTTACTATTAAGATTTCTCACTAGCATGATGATTGAACCCACTTTCAATTTTAATTTATGACATGGCATTCCCGAAGGAGTAATACTATTAAGAAATTCAATGGGAAAATTTTCCTTTTTGCCATCATCCCTTGAATCAATGGAATCATCACTCAAATATGTGTGAAAATCTCCATCAAATATAGCCAAAATTTCTTCATTTAATTTTTGAATGTGCTCATTTTTTGGACAAAGAATCACACATTTAGATATATGTTTAATATTATCTATAGATATACTATTTGCAAATGTACCTTCAATAATAGATTCATTACAAATCCTTTCACAGGGAATTTCAATAATATCCATTCCTAAATGAAAACTGCTATCAAGTTTGCCATCTCCAAGTTTTACTAATCATTTGCTATAAGCAGAATCCTCTGATCTCATATTTAAGAGACAACTTTCTGAAATATCACCAAACATTAGAGTACTTTAAACTCATTTGTAATATGGCTGATCGCATAACATGTGGTACAATACAGAGACATTGTTGAAAATCCCCTCTGAGAAGGAGAACTTTCCCACCAAATGCAACATTCAAATTCATGATTTCTCACAGTAATCTATCTATGGCTGGATGCTATAGTCCATTTATCAGTAGTGAGAAGTTGGGCCTTTTCAATGGTTTTAGCAACTTCACTCTTTATATCGAGTCTAGAGATTGAAGTTTCACTTAATGGAATTGGAATTTATATTGGGAATGAAAGATTCTTCCACTAAGAAGTAAATTTGCAGCAATTCCTGTAGACACTGTGTGTAAAAGAGTACCACCACGACCTGTAATATAATGTATTAAAACTTTATAAAGATATGTTTTTCTACTACCACCTGGACCATCCAAGAATAAGCATTTGGGGTACACAGTTTGATCTTCAAAGGCTGAAGTTATAGTCTGCAAGACTGCCAACTGTTCATCATTCAGAGAATTTATCAAAAACCTCTGCCTGTTATTGCTCGTACGATTCCTCACTTGTATTTATATTCGTTAATAAAGGATAGTCCGGAACTTTGAAACGTGAACATTTCATTCTATGCAATGTGAATGCTTCTTGAGTTTCCTTAAGTACATGCATTTTACAATTCACACAGGCACCTTCTCTTCAGTATAATTTCCAACAAAAATCTTCAATAAGATGAAATTTATTCTCATCCCATAATTTGTCTGCATCAAAAGGACATCCAAACGCACACATATATATAAAGTTGCCATAGTTATTTGGCCATATTATGGATGATTGCATCATTAGTGATATCTTTTCAGATAGTGCTGTCCGTTAATAATCCTCTATGTTTAGCAGCTTCATGAAATGTATCAGAAATTACATCTTCTACAGTTTGCAGATCAGCAAAACTTATCACACCTTTTACATGCGGAAGCAAAAGTCTTAAGGTTCTGGTTCTGGTTCTCTAAAGCTCACAGTGAACAGTCTAACTAAGACTTTATTTCCACCCTTTTGGCATTTTCTCCATGAGGAATTATTAAACACACTAGGGGCCCGATGCACGAAATTCGTGCACTGGGGAGGGGGGGCGGTTTCCTCAGTCCAGCCTGCCCCCTCTCACATATTGGGAGCCCTCAGGGGATGTCCTACTGATGGCTTAGGTCTGCTCTCTGCTCCCCTTGGGGAGCGGGCCTAAGCCGCAGTCTGGCCTCCCTTTGTAGGAGACGACCAGGGTAATTAGGGGAAGCTACCAGCCCCATCACTCTGCTACTGTAGCCACTGCCATTCACCGCAGCCACCAAGGTGTTTTCATCAACACGGACTCCAGTCCCTTCACCATGAAGAAATGACAACTTACTTTAGGCATTTTCAAGAAGTATCTTTCATAGAATATGACATTTCTTCCTTTTCTTTTAATCCTCACCTGAGGATATGTTTCCATTGATTTTTAGAGAATGTGGAAAAGAAGGGAAAAACAACCTGCACTCCCACCAGCAATGCATGAGGGTTCCTTTTCCTCCACATCCTCACCAGCATTTGTTTGTTGATTTGTTGATGATAGCCATTCTGTGAGATGGTACCTCGTTCTGATTTGCATCTCTAGGATGATTAGTTATTTTGAACATCTTTTTGTATGTCTCTTGGCCTTCTGTTTGTCCACTTTCAAAAAGTGTCTATTTATATTTAGGTTCTTTACACATTTTTTGATTGGATTGTTTATCTTCCTTTTGTTAAGTTGTCTGAGTTCCTTATAAATTTTGGAGATTAAACCCTTATCAGATATAACACTGCAAGTATGTTCTCCTATGCAGTGGGCTTTCTTGTTTTGTTGATGTTTCTTTTGCTATGCATAAGGTTTTTATTTTGATGTAGTCCAATTTGTTTATTTTCTGCTTAGTTTCCATTGTTCTAGGAGCTGTATTGGTAAACATATTGCTATGACATATGTCTGGTATTTTGCTGCCTATGAATACTTTAAGATTTTCATGGTTTCCCATCTTACACTTAAGTCCTTTTTCCATTTTGAGTTTATTTTTTACTAAGGGCCTGGTGCACAAAAATTTGTGCACTCGGGGAGGTGGGGGTCCCTCAGCCCGGCCTGTGCCCTCTTGCTGTCTGGGACACCTTGAGGGAGGGATGTCCACCTGCTGGCATGCGTGGCCAGCCTGGCCAGCTGGGGGCCATTTTCAGGCTTCCCACAGCCCCTTCATTCAGGGTTCGTGCATTGGGGGGTGGGAGGGCTGGTGAGTGCAGGCCTGGACGTTTCCCACCAGAGGACCCACGATCACACACGCCTGGTGGGCCCCCACCGCTGAGGGGACACACCTGGCGTAGAGCTGGGTGGTGAGCCAGGGGTGGACTCTGGTGCAGGATCCCTCGGTGGGGCCCTGCTGCTGAGCAAACACACCCGGAGTGGAGCTGACGCTCCCGCATGCCCTGTGGAGGCCCCTGGGGAGGCCCTGGGGGGCGGATGAAGGTAGCGGACCCTGGATGGGTGCTCCCGCACGCCCTTGAGGAGGCTCCCAGGGCAGAGCCACGTAGCAGACCCAGGACAGGCGTTCCTGGACACCCCACAGAGGCCCCCACGGCAGAGCCAGGCAGCGGACCCAGGATGGTCACTCCTGGACGCCCCAAGGAGGCCCCTGGGGGGCAAAGCCCGCAGCAGACCCAGGACATCTGCTCCTGCACGCCCGGCAGAGGCCCTCTGTGCTCCTGCATGCCCCAGGGAGGTCCCCAGAGGACGGAGCCATGCAGTGGACTCAGGACAGGCGCTCCTGGACTCCCCGCGGAGGCTCCCGAGGGGCGGAGCCAGGCAGCGGATCCAGGGTGGCTGCTCCTGCAAGCCCCGTGAAGGACCCACTCTCCCGCACACCTGGTGGAGGCCCCCGGGGGCGAAGCCAGGCAGTGGACCCAAGGAGGCCCCAGGATGGACTCCCCCCCCCCCCCCCCCCCCCCCCCCCC